>JADRCH010000263.1:2955836-3059924 GCA_019843965.1 Rhynchomys soricoides
GAGAGAGAGAGAGAGAGAGAGAGAGAGAGAGAGAGAGAGAGAGAGAGAAAGAGAGAGAGAGAGAGAGAGATTGAAGCAAAAAGCAGAACAAGTATTTAATTTTTCTTTTAACCCTTTTTATACTCTTAAGACAGAGTTCTTGTGGTTGGGGATTTAGCTCAGTGGCAGAGCACTTGCCTAGCAAGTGCAAGAAGTGCAAGGTGCCAGGTTCAGTCCTCGGCTTTAAAAAAAAAAGGGGGAGGGCAGAATTTTTCTATTTAGGTAGAAAGTTACCTTATAGCTACAAGTCAAACAAACACACAAAAACATATTTTTTAAAAACAGATTAATATCATGACATAAAAGGAAATACAATAGGATTATTGACCTATATCTAACTGACCAATGCTTGTCTTCATTTCCACAAGCTCATTGTAACCCCAAAGCAATAATCCTCTTGTCATAGATCAATGAACTTTAAGTAGGCCAAGCATATAGGATCAAGTTTCTCCCTTTACCTGTCTGAGGACAATCTGCATTTACCAAGGAAGAGGTCATCTGTCTTCAGTCTTATTTTGATGCCTTGGTCAGCTAGACTAGCTAATAATCTTTTTCTCTGTTCTTATGTTTATAATAGAATTATTTATTCATTATTCATAAAATTTCTATTTCACGGTACACACTAAATACCTGTTACCAAATCCCTATATCAAAAGGCCCAACCTGAGGTAGTTTCCTTTGACTATTAATTTTTCAAAGCCTATTTTTCTTGTAACTATGATTACAAGCTTGTAATGCGTGAATGTTCACTGTATTCTTTCCTCCTACTCATGAAGCTCTTGCCAGAAGGGGCACAGTCTACTCTGGGTTCTAACGTAAACTTTCTATCACCTACCCTATCTTCCCTAAATTATTTAAATCATGCCAACTTCTTAAAATTACTTAAATCAAATCAGGAATACCATAAAATCATTAATTTATCTAAACCGCATTATCTCAATGTTCATCTCTATGTTGATCTGAAGAAAACATGCCCAACAGCATGGGCTATCACTCAGGAAGTAATCACACCAGGCTATAGGTGGTGAGGGTCTTCTGGTGCTCACGCACAACAAGCCACATAATTGTGGAGTATAGCAATGACAAACATGAGAAAGCACATCAGTAGCAAGAAGCAATCCTGGGATGAACTCTCTGGGGCCATGACTTTCCAGGTGCACACATCCTAGCTGAGTAAGACTTGTGGACTGTCCCCAGGGTGTGCATTTGGCCACTGTAGCTTTTCCTGCATGGCACCTATCATCTATATATATTAAATCTAGATGCTGTTCCAGATTGCAAGAATCCAACTTATATAGGAGGGTTTTTTTGGTTGGTTGGTTGGTTTGGTTTGGTTTGGTTTGGTTTTTAAACTGTAAATTCTTGAATCTTACTTGGGTCTTTCAATCAAAATTTTGGAGGTAAAGCCACCAACCTGGGGTTAGCCCAAAGTATATTTGGGCAATCTTGCTTTTGGCACTGGGCTTGAATAGCACAGTGTAGACTCTTAAGCCTATGGACATGGTACATGTAAGTGACTGTGTAATTAACTGTCTGAGCTGATCTACAACACACAAATCTAAAAATGTGAAGTTGTTAAAATATACATTTTTTATTGTGATAAAATAACTGAGATTAAAACTTGCCACTTACCAAGTGAAACAAATGAAAGAAGGAGTATCCTGAGAACATAACAAAAAGGTTATAGATTTTATTTTTAATATAGTTTTAACTGAAATAGAATTAAATCATTTCCACCACCCCTGTTCTCCCTCGAGTTCCTCCCATACCTATACCCTACTTTCAAATGGATGACTTTTCTTTGATTTAGTGCTACATCTATGGATGTCTGCTGTGAAAACATATTTTCAATGATAAAAATGTTGAACTTCATCTAAACTTATGATGTAGTAACCTCTGACCTTTCGACTGACTGAAAGTTTATTCTCAGTCAGTGGTCTCCAGAAAGCCATGGCTGGTGTCAAATTGCAGGATTACTTTGACTTCCCAGGGTTGATGTATGTGGAAACCATCTAAGACACATTTTGCTATACAGCATCTCAAAATTATCATAATTAATTTCAGACTACAAAGATCCATAGAAAGAAAGAATATAGTCTTACTGAAATTTGATATATATTTATCAAGTCTAAGAAAGGAAATACATATACCATTTATACAAACAGCATGACTGGATATCTTCTCCAAATGGGGAATATATTTTAACAGATTTCCTCAAAACTCCTGCTTTTATGGAGAGAAAATCTGAGATAAAATAGTTGGAAAGTAAAATGTGTGGCTCTATTTATAGTAATGAAGCTTAGAAACTTTACACTCTGTGTTACTGTTTTTATACTTTTTAGAATCTATAATTATGTTTCCTCTTTGTTTTTTAGAAAGCATTATAATAGATTTTTTGAAAATAGGTATTATCTAAGAAAAGCACTTGATTATAAAATATAGCAATTAATAAATAACTTTTCCTATAGGTCTAATTTCTGCCTTACCTAGCAGATCGTATTTCCTTCAGTGATTTTAATTAGTCTTTCCTGGAGTATGTGGCTATGCAAGAGTTTTGTATAACACAAAAGAAGAAGTGACACCTGTAGAATAGGTAATTGGCTGAAGTCTATGCTTCATTCCTGATTCTGCACTTCTCTAAGGCTCCCATCAAAGAGAATTTCTAGCTAACCATAATAGCACTTAGTTAATGGAGGGACAAAGTGAGTACCAGAAGACTCACTATGCCATCAGATGAGAATATCATCACACACCTTAAAAATATGTGTGTATTTCTGAGATAATTGATCACATTACAGTTGACTCAAAATGATTGTAATGTGATAAAGGCTATTTTAAAGAATTGTAACTCTAAATTTGAAAAGTTGTATTGCTTTTATTTTTGTCTGTATTTTGCTAGTTTTTTTTTCCATTTATATTCCATCTTGTACATACTGATTCTATTTTGATTGTTGTCTCTGCAGATTCTCCAAAAGATATCTCTTAAGGTGTGAATGAAGTTCACCTCCATGTTTTGGTTTTCACATGTTATCTGCAGTTGACAGTTCAGGTGCATTATAGAAACCTTGAAACATTTACTGCTAATGTTATAAGTAGCAAAAAGGGGTAAATTTATTTTGTTGGATATCTGCCATTCTAATCTATAAATATAAACTTGATATTTAAAAGGTTGTCTTAAGAGATACCTGTCTCCTTTTCTCCCTTCATCTACTTCTTGAACACCTTTTATTTCTTTCCTACTAAAACAACTAGATTTTATCCTAAAAGATTGAGGTTAAATCTATATGACTTAAAATAATTTTGAGGAAGACATTTGGTAATTTTGTTATTATTAAGATGGAGACAAACCAACAAATGGCTTCTTTAAAACTTGAGAAATAGTTGTTGTTTGTTTTAAGAAAAAAACACAAACAACAACAACGATAAAACAGAATCATATGTCCCAGAACACATAAAATGATTCTGCTGACAAATACTTAAAAATGTTTGTCATAATATAAAATATATTATACATAAAACAATAATATTTACAATCACATAAATATTTTACAATGTATCAATAGCATAAAATGTTGAGTTGTTTTTGCATTTTATTCAGAGTATTTGGGTGTGTGTATGCGTGTGCATGTGTGTATGTGGGTATATGTACATGTGTGTGTCTCAGAGTGTTTACAGACCTCAGAGGACAACTTTTTGTAGTTTATTGTTTTCTCCCACCTCACATGTTTGCAAAGAACAAATCCGGAAGGTAGATTTATCCAGCAAGTGTCTTTCCTTGATCAGCCATCTTACTTACCCAATAATAATATTTTTAAGTAAAATCTTACATTTTTTGAAAATGTCTGGCCATAATATACTAATTTGGCTGCTTCTGTCAGACACTCTTCTGAAAGAGAGTAAAATTGTATTTAATGTTTCTCTTCATCTACTTATTTCCTTTGATCACTGTGTTCTGATCTCATCTGGTTCTGTGAACTTGCATGACGATGACTGAGAACGTTATCTCAGTGAGATGACCTCAGAGGCATGATCAAAATGAAGGGTGAATTGTTTTCTGCTCCAGTGCAGTGGAAAGTACAGTGAATATCATCAGAGAGTGTTGGAAAGAGCTATAGGAAGGTCAATCAACCAAGGAGCCTGTTTGAGAACCTTTCAGGAACTTCCCAAATACAGATAATAAGAAAAGGCACGAGATTTGTCAGGAACACTGATGAAAACAGATGCACAAGCTCAGTCTGTGCTACAAAGCTACATAGCCAAATAGCACCAAGAGAAAGCTAGCATCCCAAGAGTGGGGACAAGTCCATGAGTAATGGGAAGATGGGCACCACTGCTCAGCGGGACCTGCCCGGAATCCTCAGGACACAGGGCCCGAGGAACAGCCTGGGACAGGAGCCTTCCGGTTTATGCCTATGGTCTGTGCCACGCGGCTCCATACCCAAATAATGCAGGGAAAGAGCTACCCTCGCAGGAGTGTGGACAAGCCTGTGAGCGAGGGTAAGGCCTGTGCCTCTACTCAGAGGAACCTGCCCAGAACCCCCAGGACACAGGGATATACAAGCAGCCTGAAACAAGAAACTTCTGGTTTCCTACTGATGCTGGGGACCTCAGTCTGTGTCACAAAGCTCCGTAGCCAAATAGTGCTAGGAGAAAGCTAGCATCCCAGGAGTGGGGACAAACCTGTGAGTGGAGATAAGAAGAGCACCACCTCTCAGCGGGACCTGCCCAAAATCCACAGGACCCAGGGACTGAGGAGTGGCCTTCCTGTCTGATCCTGTGACACAAAGCTCCATACTCAGTGCCAGGAGAGAGTTGGTCTCCCAGGAGTGCTAACACACCTTCAAACACAGGAAGACCATGACTTCTGTTCAAATTTCTCGATCAAGAGGGACCCTTGCAGACCCATCAGGACACAGGATCCAAGGAACAGTTGGGGATAGGACCCTTCTGGTTTCTGTCTGCACCCCAGAGCTGACCCTGTACCACAGCTCTCCAAACCCAAATTCCTCTCAGAGAGAGCTGGTCTCCAAGGATTACTGATGCAAAGGCTTGCAGGAGGGACAAGCAACAGTCAGAAAGAGCAAGACCAGCTAACACCAGAGATAACCAAATGGCGAAAGGCAAGGGCAAGAACATAATGAACAGAAACCAAGGCAACTTGGCATCATCAGAACCCAGTTCTCCCACCACAGCGAGCCCTGGATACCCCAACACACCAGAAAAGCAAGACTCAGATTTAAAATCACTTCTCATGATGATGATAGAAGACTTTAAGAAGGAAATAAATAGCTCCCTTAAAGAAATACAAGAGAACACAGGTAAACAGCTAGAAGCCCTTACAGAAGAAATACAGAAAAACACAATCAAACAGACAAAGGAAATGAACAAAACCATGCAAGATCTAAAAAATGGAAATAGAAACAATAATGAAATCACAAACGGAGGCAAATAGAAACCCCAAGGCAAGAGATCAGGAGTCACAGATGCAAGCATCACCAACAGAATACAAGAAATAGAAGAGAGAATCTCAGGTGCAGAAGATGCCATAGAAAATATTGAAACAACAGTCAAAGAAAATGCAAGATGAAAAAAGCTAACCCAAAATATCCAGGAAATACAGGACACAATGAGAAAACCAAACCTAAGGATAATAGGTATAGAAGAGAGTGAAGATTCCCAACTTCAAGGACCAGTAAATACCTTCAACAAAATTATAGAAGAAAACTTCCCTAACATAAAGAAAGAGATAAACATAAGCATTCAAGAAGCCTACAGAACTCCAAATAGATTGGACCAGAAAAGAAATTCCTCCTGTCACATAATAGTCAAAACACCAAGTACACAAAACAAAGAAAGAATATTAGAAGCAGTAAGGGAAAAAGGTCAAGTCACATACAAAGGCAAACCTATCAGAATTACACCAGACTTCTTACCAGAGACTATGAAAGCTAGAAGATCCTGGACAGATCTGATATAGACCCTAAGAGAACACAAATGCCAGCCCAGGCTGCTATACCCAGAAAAACTCTCAATTGACATAAATGATGAAACCAAGATATTCCATGACAAAACCAAATTTACACAATATCTTTCCATAAACCCAGTTCTACAGAAGATAATGGAAAGAAAAGGCCAACATAAGTAGGGAAACTACACCCTAGAAAAGCAAGAAAGTAATCTTTCAACAAACCTAAAAGAAAATAGCCACCCAAACATAAAAATCACATTGAAAATAACAGGAAGCAACAATCACTATTCCTTAATATCTCTTAACATCAGTGGACTCAAATTCCCCAATAAAAAGACATAGGCTAACAGACTAAATACATAAACAGGACTCAGCATTTTGCTGCATACAGGAAAAGAACCTCAGTGTTAAAGACAAAAACTACCTCAGAGTAAAGGGGTGAAAAATAAATTTCCAGGCAAATGGTTCCAAGAAACAGGCAGGAGTAGTGATTCTAATATCGGATAAAATCGACTTTCAACCAAAAGTCATCAAAAAAGATAAGGAAGGACACTACATCCTCATCAAAGGAAAAATCTACCAAGAAGAAGTCTCAATTCTGAACATCTATGCTCCAAATGCAAGGGCTCCCACATTCATAAAAGAAACTTTACTAAAGCTCAAAGCACACATTTCACCTCACACAACAATAATGGGAGACTTCAACACTCCACTCTCATAAATTGACAGATCTTGAAAACACAACTAAATAGAGACACAGTGAAACTAACTGAAGTTATGGACCAAATGTATTTAACAGATATCTATAGAACATTTCATCCTAAATCAGAAGAATATACTTTCTTCTCAGCACCTCATAGTACTTTCTCCGAAATTGACCATGTAATTGGTCACAAAACAAATCTCAACAGATATAAGAAGATTGAAATAATCTCCTGCCTCTTATTAGATCACTAGGGATTAAGGCTGGTCTTCAATGGCAACGAAGACAACATAAAGCATGCATAAACATGGAAGCTGAAGAACGAACTTCTCAAGGATAACTTGGTCAAGGAAGAAATAAAGAAGGAAATTAAAAATTTCCTAGAATTTAATGAAAATGAAAAGTACAACATATCCAAACTTATGGGACATAATGAAAGCAGTGTTAAGAGGAAAACACATAGTTCTGAGTGCCTCCAAAAAGAGACTGGAGAGAGCATATACTAGCAGCTTAACAGCACACCTGAAAGCTCTAGAGCAAAAAGAAGTTAATACACACAACAGGAGTAGAAGGCAAGAAATAACCAAACTCAGGGCTGAAATCAACCAAATAGAAACAAAAAGAACTATACAAAGAATCAAGAAAACCAGGAGCTGGTTCTTTGAGTAAATCAACAAGATAGATTAACCCATGCCAGACTAACCAGAGGGCACAGAGACAGTATCCAAATTAACAAAATCAGAAATGAAAAGGGAAATATAACCACAGAATCTGAGGAAATTCAAAAAAAATCATCAGATCCTACTACAAAAGCCTATACTCAACAAAATTGGATAATCTGGATGAAATGGACAATTTTCCAGACAGATACCAAATACCAAAGTTAAGTCAGGATCAGATAAACTATCTAAAGAGTCCCATAACTCCTAAAGAAATAGAAGCAGTCATTAAAAGTCTCCCAATAAAAAAAAAGCTCTGGACCAGATAGGTTTAGTGCAGAATTCTATCAGACCTTCCAAGAAGACCTAATACCAATACTCTTCAATCTATTCCACAAAATAGAAGGAACACTACCCAATTAATTCTATGAGGCCATAGTAACACTGATACCAAAACCTTACAAAGACCCAAGAAAGAAAGAAAACTTCAGACCAATTTTCCTTATGAATATCGATGCAAAAATACTCAATAAAATTCTCACAAACTGAATGCAAGAACACATCAAAATAATCATTCATCACAATCAAGTAGGCTTCATCTCAGGGATGCAGGGATGGTTCAATATCTGGAAATCCATCAACATAATCCACTATATAAACAAGCTTAAAAAAAAAAACAACAAAAAACCCACATGGTCATTTCATTAGATGCTGGAAAGAGCATTTGAGAAAATTCAACATCCTTCCATGATAAAAGTCTTGGAAAAATCAGGAATTCAAGGCCCATACCTAAACATAGTAAAAGCAATATACAGCAAACCAGTAGCCAACATCAAACTAAATGGAGAGAAACGTGAAGCATTCCCACTAAAATCAGGGACTACATAAGGCTGTCCACTCTCTATCTATTCAACATAGTACTTGAAGTTCTAGCTAGAGCAATTAGAAAACAAAAGGAGGTCGAAGAGATACAAATTGGAAAGGAAGTATTCAAAATATCACTATTTGCAGATGATATGATGGTATACTTAAGTAACCTGAAAAACTCCACCAGAGAGCTGCTACAGCTGATAAACAACTTCAGCAAAGTGGCTGTATATAATCAGTAGCCTTCCTATAGTTGAAGGATAAACAGGCTGAGAAAGAAATTAGGTAAATGACACCCTTCACAATAGTCACAAACAATATAAAGTATCTTGGTGTGACTCTAACCAAACAAGTGAAAGATCTGTATGACAAGAACTTCAAGTCTCTGAAGAAAGAAATCGAAGAAGACCTCTGAAGATGGAAAGATCTTTCATGCTCATGGATTGCCAGGATTAACATCGTACAAATGGCCATTTTGCCGAAAGGAATCTACAGATTCAATGCAATCCCCATCAAATTCCAATTCAATTCCTCATAGACTTAGAAAGAGCAATACTGAAATTCATTTAGAATAACAAAAATCCCAGGATAGCAAAAACTATTCTCAACAATGAAAGAACTTCTGTGGGAATCAGCATCCCTGACTTCAAGCTGTACATACTACAGAGCAGTAGTGATAAAAACTGCAGGGTATGTGTACAGTGACAGGCAGGTAGATCAATGGAATAGAATTGAAGACTCAGAAATGAACCCACACTCTTATGGTCACTTGATCTTTGACAAAAGAGCTAAAACCATCCAGTGGAAAAAAGACAGCATTTTCAACAAATGGTGCTGGCTCAACTGGAGGTCAACATGTCAAAGAATGCAAATTGATCCATTTCTGTCTCCCTGTACAAAGCTTAAGTCCACGTGGATCAAGAACCTCCACATAAAACCAGGTACACTGAATCTAATAGAAGAGAAAGTGGGGAAAATTCTCTAACCCATGGGCACAGGGGAAAAGTTCCTGAACAGAACACCAATGACTTATGCTCTAAGATCAAGAATCAACAAATGGGACCTCATAATATTGTAAAGCTTCTGTAAAGCAAAGGATACTGTCAATAGGACAGACTGCAACCAACAGATTGGGAATAGATCTTTACCAATCCTACATCCAATAGAGGACTAATGTTCAATATATACAAAGATCTCAAGAAGTTAGACTCTAGAGAACCAAATAACCCTACCAAAAATGGGGAACAGAGTTAAACAGAGAATTCTCAACTGAGGAAACTCGAAGGGCTGAGAAGCACCTAAAGAAATGTCAAACATCCTTAGTCATCAGGGAAATGCAAATGAAAACAACCCTGAAATTCTACCTCACACCAGTCAGAATGGCTAAGTTCTAAAACTCAGGAGATAGCAAATGCTGGCGAGGATGTGGAGAAAGAAGAACACTCCTCCATTGCTGGTGGGATTGCAAGCTGGTATAAACACTCTGGAAATCAGTTTGGGGGACCCTTAGAAAATTGGTCATAATACTACCTGAGGACCCAGCTATTCCACTCCTGGGTATATACCCAGAAAATACTCCAACATGTAATAGGGAAAAATGGTCCACTATGTTCATAGCAGCCAAATTTATAATAGCCAGAAGCTGGAAACATCCCAGATGTCCCTCAACAGACAAATGGATACAGAAAATATGGTACATTTACACAATGAAATAATACTCAGCTATTAAAAGCAATGTCTTCATGAAATTTGCAGGCAAATAGATGGAACTTGAAAATATCGTCCTGAGTGAAGTAACTCAGTCACAAAAGAACTAACATGGTATGTACTCACTGATAAGCAGATATTAGCCCAAAAGTTCGGAACACCCATGATTCAATGCACAGCAACTGTTGGATTGAGTGTGGGGTCCCAGGTGGAGGATTTGGAGAAGGGACTGAAGGAGCTGAGAGAGTTTGCAGCCCCATGAGGAGGGAGTAACAGTGTCAACTGGTCAGGCCCCCTGGTGCTCCCAGAGACTAGACAACCAACCAAAGAACGCATATGGAGGGACCGATGGTGCTGGCCACACATGTGCCAGAGGAGGGCCTTGATGGCCATCAGTGGGAGGAGAGGCCCTTGGGTCTGAGAGTGTTAGATTCCCCAGTATAGGGGATTGCCGGGGAGAGGGAAGACTGCAGGGGGTGGGTAGGTGGGGGAATACCCTCATAGAAACAGGGAGAGGGGGGTTGAAATAGGGGGTTTCCAAAGGGGAAACCTGGAAAGGGGGAAACATTTGAAATGTAAATAAAGTATCAGAAATTTAAAAAAAAATGAAAATAGGTGCACAAAAACAAAAAGAAAGAAAGAAAGAAAGAAAGAAAGAAAGAAAGAAAGAAAGAAAAGACACACATTTTTAATAAACGTATGTGAGGGTACTGTGTTCCAATGCCCTCAGAAGTTATTGAGGTAGAGAGGGAATAATCAATAATTCAGCCCTAAAATTGGGTCGTAGAGATTTGGATTTTAAAGAGACCTGGAGGATTTAATTAAAATAAATTGGCTATCCGGGCAGATACCCACCTCTACCAGAGACCAGAAAACAAGCTTCAGAAGATATAGCAATACAAATTATAACAGTCCTCGTAAAACTACATTACAATAAGGCATTAGAAGGCTAAGAATAGTAGCTCTACATGTATTACATTTATTTATTTATTTTTAAGTTTTACATCTGTTGGCCTATTCACTGAGCTTCAATGAAACATAAGGTGAATTCATTCCTAAGATGACATTCCTAAGATGACAGAGTGTAGCAAACATCTTTATGTGGAGGTGGATTTAAGTAATTCAGGATACTCTGCCTTTCAGGAATCTCACCTCTTAAATCATAAAGTTCTAGTGTGTGCTGTCTTCCTGTTTGTTAGAGATCAGGAAAGCAAAAAGATTTTCTTTGCTGTTCTGGAGAAATTAGAAGGAAATGGAGGATGGATGCTAAGAAAAGTCATGAAATACTTAAATTTTGTAGATGAGACAGACATAAGTTTAATCGCTTACTAGAATATTTCTTCATTTGTCCAATATTAACAATTTTTCAAGTCATTAATTACCAAATGCCCAAATCTGCTTTGATGCTGTAAGACTTTAGCTTCAAAATATTGTTATATAAATGATCGTTTATTTTTATTTAAGATTGGATAGTAAGGTGAAATTGAAGTTACAAAACAACCATTGTGTTACTTTTAAAGTCATCCTTAAGCATAAACTCTTTCAATTCCCTTTTATCCTTGGTGAAATAATATTTGAGTTTTGAATTTTTAATATGATTTTACAGGCACAGGAGACTGAGGGAATAAATAAAAGTACAAGAAAAGTGAATATTTTTCAGATAAAAATAAATAAGCTATAGAATGTTCAGACATAGGATTTTAAATATACATAATACAGAGTATTCTTGACTTTGGCTCCAGGAATGGCTCTTAAACATTTTCTTCACAGAAAGACGTTGGAGATATACAGCAGTGGGCATGTTAATTACCTTGACTTTGGCAATCACTTAGCAAGCTATGCTTGGTCAAAGTATACCATACAGCTTACATACATGCAACAGTTTAATTTGTTAGCTTCCCCTTATAGCACTGGAATACATTCTAATAGATTTTGAATTATAAAGCAGATTCTCTTGAACTTCGAGTTGTTTGTTTGTTCACCCCTTTGGCAAAAGAAATCCAGCATGCTGAGTTTCTCTGATGATTGTACAGGGAGAATTGCCTCTGAATCTCAAGCTGTTCAAACTACTCAATAGCATTCAGGATAATCACTGCTAGCCTGGCACTGAGATGGCTCCTAGTCCTGTAAACAGTGTTCAAAACTGATGCTGTGCTCTGGAAAGCAGTGCCTGCCACATGAATTGTAGGTGCCATAAAATTGTTTGACAGGGGTTGTGAAATTGATAGGCGATTACGACTGAAAGAATGATTGACAGCGAAACAATGCAAAACATCTCTGGCTAAGGGAGATGTAGCCCATAGGGACTGTATTTTCAACTGTGAGAAATGGTTTGTACTAGAATAAAGAGAAAATGCTGTTAGCTTAGAGATGCCTTCTAAAATGATTGTGGGGGTAAGAAGAAAGGAAAGAGTGCTCCATATATTAAGAAATAAAACTGGAGTCTGATTCCTGTGAATAGTGATGCTCAGATCTGTAAATATATCACAATGATTAGAAGTTCATACAAAAAGTACAGTCTTTTACACCATAGCAGACAAGGAAGGATAAACTGAAATATGAAGTTTTTGTCTCAGTTCTTTTTATAAAGTCCTACAGAGATTTCTATAGATGGCTGCATTTGGTAGTTACAACTGAGGAATAGGTATATGATGTTCCTTGTGAAAATTTAGCTTCCATCAACAATACAATATTTTTGCTATCTTTATATCCTACATGTGATTGATTAATATTAATATGCTTTTTGGCTATAATGCTATCTTTTTTCCTATCAGGGAGTTATATTTTTATTTTCTGTAAATGTCAAACAATATCAATTATTTTAAAACTCAATATATTATGTATTATCTAAAGTAGGAGACTTTGCCTTGTTTAATTAGATTTTTTATATTTTTTTTCAAATCTTCTTATATTTCTGGTGGTGAGCCAAGCCTTTAAAAGTTGAACCATCTCTCTAGTGTGAGAGGCTACCAGGAGTCAATGGAGATGACATTAGCCAAAATGCCCAACAGTGGAAACATGGAACAGGAAGAGACCACCTCTAATAGATAGACATGGCCTCGAGTTGAGTCAGGGGGCTACCTATCCATCTTCAAAATTTTTAACCCAGAATTGTTCCTCTCTAAAGAAAATACAGGCACAAAAATAGAGCAGAGACTGAAAGAAAGGACACTGAATGACCACCCCAACTTAGGATCCATCCCTTGGGCATACACCAAAACTTGACACTATTACTTAGGCCATAGTGTGTGTATAGACGGGATCCTGGCATGATTGTCCTCTGAGAAGCTCTACCAGCAACTGAGTGAGATAAATGCATACACTTGCAGCCAACCATTGGATTGAGGTCTGGGACCAATATGGAGGACTTAGAGGAGGGACAGAAGGAGCCAAATGGATTCAAAACCTCATAGGAAGAACAGCAGTGTCAATTAACCTGGACCACTCAGAGCTCCCAAAGACTAAACCAAAAATTAAGTTGCATACATGGGTTAGTTTCTGGCCCCGGTCCCATGTTTAGCAAAGGACTGCCTTGTATGGCCTCAGTGGGAGAGGATGGGTTTAGTCCTGTGGAGGCTTGATGCCACAGGAATTAGGATGCTGGTGGGGGTCGGGTGGGGTGAGGATAGGGTGGTAGCAGGGGGGCAACAATACACAAGAAAGTTTGTAATGTTGGTAGAAATTTTTCTACACTGAGGATTCAAAACTTCCAAACATTTTAATCTAAGTCTCTTTCTAGAGAGCATGATGCATGCAGACCTATCTGTGAGTAGATAGTAAGTAAATTTAAGACACAAGAATTTCAACTTATTTGTATGTGAAGGAGCTGTGTAGATCATTGCAGACATACCTTTGAATGGAGTCTGTGGGACTCTTCCCTGAATCATTTCATTTTTATTTTTATTTTATTATTTTTATTGGCTATTTCATTTATTGACATTTCAAATGTTATTCCCCTTCCCAGTTTCCTCTCCACAAACACCTTATGCCCTCCCCCTCCCCTGTCTCGATGATGGTGCTCCTTCACCCTCCCATTCTCTTCTGCCTCAGCACCCCCTAGCATGACCCTACCCTGGGTCATTGATCCTCCGCAGGACCAAAGGGTTCTGCTCCCAGTGAAGCCCAATAAGGCAATTCTTATTGCCCCCCCCCCATGTGTACTCTCATTTCTTATGCATCTTGGCCATGTGGTTATTGATTTTGTTCTGCTACCCATAAATCCCTGAGGTGTCAGTTCACTAGTGATCCAAAGTCACAGAACCACGTGATCTTCTACAAAAACTGTGAATCAAGTAACTCTTTAATAAGGTGACTAATATTTGCTATAGTAATGGAAATGACCTATTCCATGGACACCCTACTATAACCAGATAAAAATTGGAAGTTCTTATTGTCCATTGCCTTTTCCAGAGAGTTATTCAACCACATTCAATAGTTTCCCT
Source organism: Rhynchomys soricoides (assembly GCA_019843965.1). NCBI lineage: Eukaryota > Metazoa > Chordata > Mammalia > Rodentia > Muridae > Rhynchomys > Rhynchomys soricoides. The sequence continues at coordinate 2,970,222 of JADRCH010000263.1, forward strand.
TTTCTCATTTGAAGTCCCTATCATTGTTTTTTAGGCATCTTTAAACTGTGCTCCTCCAACTGCCAAGATCATATTTCATTTCATAGTTACTGGGTAGGCAGGTATTAAAGCAGCAACTGAAAGGACCTTCAGAAGAGTTACTCGTCTTGTTTGCACTGCTATATTCGGTTCTGATTTAACTCAGTAATTACATATTCATGCCCAATGTGGGACTTAATTAATGGATGAAATTAATTGTAAAATCACAGCAACAAATGTGGTGCGAGATTTATATCAACATATTTTTGACTAAGTAGACTATGTCAAGATTCTGAAAGATGAAAAGGAACTAAAATTCTTTTAAATGGAAATGATAAAGTAAATATGAACTCTTATATGGTGAGGAATTAATTACTGGTAAGCTCTTGAATCTTGAAGAAGGCCATGATGACATGGTACTTGAAGAAAGAAGGGTTTGTAAAATAAAGTTGGACCCACCTAGTAAATGTAACTAAATAAAGCTTGAATTGTTGTGACAGATATACTTTATTTTCTATGAAAACAAACAAGACCGACAAAAATCACTTAATCATCAGCCTCAATAATTCTTTACAGCAATCCAATGCAAGCGTGTTAGTAGTGCATAGAGCTTCAGCTATATACCCATGTCATAATAGAGTTATTTATCTTGGGATTGAGATTAGACTGAAAGTTCTTCTCAGCCATTCATGAATCCTATGCACTGTCTGGGCATTGGCCAGGCTCAAGTAAATGCTTTCCATGATATCAGAGGCAGGAGATGACAGGCATAAAATCAAGAAGAATATCAGGGATTGAATATAGGAAATGAATCAGCATCTTTTTCAATTTCAACTCCAGACACCTGCAAGTCACATGGCTGGATCTAATTTCAGGTAATGGGGAAATCTACTTTACTTTCTATTGGCAAAATTAAAGCAATGAAGTCTTCTGAATATTAGTACCATTTACCATATGAAAAATAATTAAATGTTTGTGTAGTGTGTGTGAGAAAGAGTGGGAGATAGAGAGACAGAGAGACTGGAGGACTTTATTTTTTATTTAATATTCAAAACAACCTGGGTCTATCTGCCATCTGTTCATGATCTCTGTATCGTTTTGTATCCCTTGGGGCATTCATTTCAATCATTTTGATAAATTAATGGTTCTTTGTCCTTGGATATGAAATGATAAAAAAGAAGATGAATTTGGACTTATTTAACAGATAAAATTGACAAGGCTTCATAACCCCTTGATTATAGGAATAGACCTATAATACTGAATAAGAATGTACATTCTTTACCTTTAGTAATTAGCTATTTATTAAGAAGAATCAACAGAAAATTTAAAAAAAGCTTAAAGAAGTAGATTCTGAGAAAAAGTTTTACATTGAAAATAATCAATTCAGTTGATACATCTCAAATATTTATCAAATAACTAGATTTTTCAATTTGAAAATAATAAAATGATCTCTGTTGGGAATAAAAATTTAGAGTCTATTATATTTCCCAAGAGGATGCTGAGAAATGCTGGATAGCTAGTTCTTTGTGAGAAAGCATCATCTCCAAGCAGCATGGAGCATGAAAAAAGATAATGGTGAGATATTTATCTTGAAATCAATCAAGGGAAGTGTTTTCTTCATTGTACTGAATAAAGTAAATCAGGATCAGAATGAAGATACTTTATAATTTCTCTGAGATTAAAATTTAAAACTCTTATTTCATTGAGTTTATGAGCAGTTTGCTAAATATACCACATAGGGTAACTGGAAATATGGGATAAGAAGATATTTTTCAGGGATAAATAATTATTCTTAGGTGGCATGGATGTTTTTCAAATCGCATATTACATGGTAAGTAACTTCAGTAAATGACAAAGTAATGTCTTATTAAAATTGTAAGTGAATATAAATGCTTGTTATTTAGCTAAATTTAACTTTTAAGATGCATATAAACTTCAAAGCAGGTTGTATATCATAAACAAAGCAATGATACTTTGAAGTCCAACTATGGAATCCAAGGTTTGGATTACATTTACTACTTTGTTAAGACATTAATTTGTTATATCTATGATTTGGTTTCAGATTAATACTAAGGGTGGTGACAGACAGGTCATGATTATCCAATCAATGGTGCTTTCATTTATTTTATGTGTCATTGATTCTATTGAGATAATTCCCAATGTTCCTTCCTTCTCCTACCCAACTTGGGAAATAGAAAAAAGAGGGGCAGACATGTGTGTACACAGAACCATGGGGCCCTGATCTCTCAGATGCTGTCTTCTTTAGTATTTTATTCCATCCTATGGAAAATGTAAATATTCTTAAGACTCCTGCTAAAGATAAATATAATATACACACTTGAAAGCAGAGAATGATGTCTTGAGGGGATGTAATACACCTTGAAGGGTAGTTAGAGCAAACAGCAGCACACCAACAGAGCCTTTTGAAAAAGTTGAACATCTGACTTTTATAAAAACTTTTATTAAAAACCATACCAGTGATAAAAATTATATCCTATATGTGAATTATTGACCTGATATGCTGTGATATTGAACTGTGGAATCTTTAAAATATTAAAGAGTGGCTTCCTTGTTGAGGATGGGAAGTAAAATGCAATTAAGTAATTCTGATTTAAAATCACATTGTATTATGTAGGAGCAGATTACTCTAAACTAATGCTTAAGGTAAGACATGTGTTTTGTTTTGTTTTTTAAAAAAATACTGAATAAATAATCTTGTGTTGCTTACAGAGGATTTATCCCAATCCATTTCATAGCAATGACGATCATAGTCCTGTATATTTCAAAAATGTCAGGAAGAGCAAGTCTTAGGTTTGTATTTTCTCTTAATATGAGAAATGGACATGGAATACCAGCCAGCCATTTCTACAAGGGAAACTGTGATGATTCAAAATATCTCAGTAAATAGGAAAACCATTGGTAAGCTGGTCATCAAGTGAACAGCTCCTTTTATTATTATATATTAGAATCTGATATGTCTGACTGGTTGAAAATTCATATGAAATGAGCAACAATTCAGAGATGTTACCTTAAAAAATTTCATTTTTATAGCCATGTACTTGCATCATGTACTGTGAATTATAAACACATTTCTTAAGGTGACATTTAAAATGTAAAAGACCCATATTGATTGTTAAAAGAATGCCTTTTCCCCATACTTAAAGCTCCCAAATCTATAATGTTGTCATCAATATAATAGGTGATAAGTAGTTTCTAAATGAATGAATTAATAAATTTCATTAAATCATTCCTCAAATCACAGTGTTTTCACTCCATATTGATCCAAGTAGCTAGTACTTTAGACACAGAAAGATGTAATAAGCTAAGAGGAAGAATAATCGGTTTACCACTTATCAAAGTGACTGTGGGCAAGGTCTGAGAGTTAATCTTTAATTTTGAATTTTATTTCTTTAAGCTACATCAGCTCTGGACATGAAGGTGACACTCAACATAAAATTGGACACACTAAATCACAAGTCAGTAAACTGCCTTGAACTCATGGCACAGGAGACAACTTTCTGAACAGCTAAGACACTATGATCAACAGTTAATAAATTGGACCTTATGAAACTGAAAAGCTTCTGTAGGGCAAAGGTGTTTCAGAAATGTCAGGAAGAGCAATTCTTAGGTTTGTATCTATTGGTATGTATCCTATTGATGACAAAGGTCAATGAGATAAAACTGCAGCTGACAGAATGGGAAAGGGTCTTCTCCAACTCTACATCTAACATAGGACTTATATCTGAAATATATAAAGAACTTGAGAAATTAGACACTAAAAAAACCCAAATAACTCAATTTAAAAGATGATGTACAGCGCTAAGCAGAGAATTCTCAACAGAGGAATCTCTAATGGCCAAGAAACACTCAAAGAAATGTTCAATCCATCAGGAAAATGCATATCAAAATGACTCTGAATTTCCATCTTACACACTTAGCTAAGATAAAAAAGTCAAGTGACAAAAATCAAGTGACAGCACACGTGGGCAAAGATGTGGACCAAGAGAAGCATTCCTCCATTGCTAGTTGGAGTGCAAACTTGTACAACTTCTTCAGAAATCAATTTCATGGTTTCTTAGAAAATTGGGAATATTTCTACCCCAAGACCCAGCTATACCCTGGGCATATATCCAAAAGATGTTCCAACATATGACAAGGACACTTGATCAGCTATGTTCATAGCAGTGTTTAAAAAAAATAGTCAGAAATTGGAAACAACCTAGATGTCCCTCAACCTAAGAATGGATGAAGAACATATGGTACATTTACACAATGTAATACTACTTAACAATTACAAACAAAGACATCATGAAATTTGCAGGCAGATGGATGGAACTAGAATATATCCTCCAGAGAGAAATAGCCCAGACTCAGAAAGACATGCATGGTATGTACTCACTTATAAGTGAATATTAGCCATAAAACACAGGAAAACCATGCTAATATCCACAGACCCCAAGAAGCTAAATAACAAGGAATATCCAAGGGAGGATACTTGAAACTGACTCAGATGGGGAAATAAAATAGATATCTGAGGTGGATGGAGGATGGAACTGGGTCAAAGAAGTGGGGAGGGGAATGGAGATGGGATTCAGGTGTCAGGAGTCAAGGAAGGAGAGGTTTGGTAGAGAGAGTGGTAATCTGTGGGGGCTCATATCTGGGATGAGCTGGAGACCTAGGACTGGCAAGGCTCTCAGGAGTCTATGGGGATGAACCCAGCAGGGACTACTAGCAGCTGGGGATATGGAGACAGAAGTGGCTACCTTCTGTAGCCAGGCAGAACTTCCTATGAAGAGAGGGGGACACCAATCCACCTACAGAACTTAGATCCAAAATTTGTCCTGCCTACAAGATGCACAGGTATAAAGATGGCGCAGAGACTGAGGAAATAGCCAACTAATGACTGGTCCAACTTGAGACCATCGCATGTGAAAGAGCTCATCTCTGACACTATTAAAGATACTGTACTATGGTTGCAGACTATCCCCTGAGAGGCTTCACCCAGCAGTGTATAGAGATAGATGAAGAGATCTACAAGTAAACATTAGGCAGAGTTCTGGAAGTCACATTGAAGAGTTGGGGGGAAGGACTGAAGGAGCTAGAGGAGTCAAGGGCACCACAAGACTTACAGAGTCAACTAACCTGGGCCAATGGGTGCTCACAGAAACAGAACCAGCAACCAGCAGAGCATGTAAGTTTTGGACCTAGGCCTTCCACACATTTGTAATAGAAGTGCAGCTGGGCATTCATGTAGGTCCCCTAACAACTGGAGCAGGGGACTGTCTATGACTCTGTTCCCTGCCATTGGACCCCATTCCCCAAGTTTTACTTCCTTGTCCGTCCTAAGTGGAAGAGGAAGTCCTTAGTCCTGCTGTTCTGAGACTGGATGTGCCAAGACAAGTTGGTACCCATGGGGGACTTTCCCGTCTCTGAGAAAGAGGGGAGGTACTAGAGGAGGGGATTATGAGGGTGGGACTATAAGGAGAGGAAAGAGGTGAGCTGCAATCAGGATGTAAAATGAATTAATAAATAAAATAATGAATAAAAATTTAAGAGTTGAGTATCTTTACTCAGCTATCTTGTACTTTAGTGAAATTTGTGTTGTTGTCATCTCATCTTCAATTAGAAAGTAAAGAGAACTTGATTATACTGTGCTAATATAAACTATGGGGTCTTATCAATTTTAATACTTAGTGTCTTATTTAAGGTAATTATGAATGTTCTGGGTTCAATAATCAACCTGGAAGACTAAGGAAATGTATGGAGAGATCTGTTGTGTACATGTCATCTTTGTTTTTTCCTAGGGTAAATTTTTTCTCCCTGTATGCTCTGCATGTATGTCATAGTAATAAATGACAGCATCACTGGGTTATATCTCTTGGTATCTAAGAAGTGTTAAAATACCTATCGTGTGAAACACTGATTCTGATTATGGAGGAGCATCTAGAGTTATTGGTATGTTAATTGAATGTAGTTTGGGGAAAAGTGTCATCTGTCTTACAGCATTCATTTGCATATTAATAGCAAAACTTTGTTCAGTAGAGACATACTCTGATTAAAGCACTAATGTAAGAACTTGCTTAGAGACGATATGATCTAAAATTGTGAACTGAATCATCTTAATTTCTAATGAAAAAGACTCAGACAAACTCTTTTCATCAAACAGCAAAGAATGAAGGCCAGAAAGATGACTCAGATGTAAAGAACATTATATGGTTTTCCAAAAGGTCTAGAATTTGTTTCCAGCACCCACATGATTCCTCAGAACCATTCATACCTCTCGCTCTGTCAGATCTTACTCCTTCTTTTAACCTTTATAGACACTAGAAATGTACATGGTATACATAAATGCAAGCAGAACTCTCATACACATAAAATGAATATACTTTTCAGAACTATGAAGGAACAAATAAGAATAACCAATAGAGTATCTACCCTTACCAGAGAGTGAAGAAGGCAATGCTCTTATACCTCATACTAAAGAATTTTGGTTGTATTGAGAAAAATTCTTTCCTAACATAATATAGAGCTTTATGCTGTCAGAAGAGATATCAGAGAGATCATTGAACCAAGAGGTTTGCATAAAGCTTGAGAAATCTGGAGCAGATCCCTCCTGTGACTATTGAGATTCATATTAATTATGAAAAGCAAGTAGATACTGAAGCCACTCTGTGTGTCCCTAAAGACTCCCAACTGATTCTAGTCTAGATTCTTTATCAGAAGGGCCCTTCTGAGTACCTTCAGTCACATTTCTTAACAAGACATATGAGTTGCTGAAATTGTATAGTCCATATTAAATCTTCTTCAAAAGTATTTTGAATGTTATTTCCTAAATAGAGTTCACTTTTAAGAGTTGTCATTATGCAATACAGTTGCTTCAGGCTCTGCTATGTAATCGTGTAGTTACTTTGGTTGAATACATACTCAACAAATGAAAATTACAATATGTTTAGCTACAGTGTGGTTTTGTAATTTATATTTTTTTACATTCCCTATAATTCAGCAAACATTAACCATTGAATTTGCTCTCTCTCTCTCTCTCTCTCTCTCTCCCTATCTCCCTATCTCATCTAGCCCAAGCTGGCCTTGAACCTACTATGTAACTAATGATCCTCTTGAATTGACTCATCCTCTTTTATCTCCCAAGGGCTGGGATTACTTTTGTGCACCACTCTGGGCAGTATTGTTTTACCTTTTATTGATTCTTTGAAATTTTCATACATGTAGACAATGGATTTTGAATTTTGATTATCTTGACTGCCATTTCTCTTTTTCATCACATTCCTCCGTGATTCAAACACTCTTTTCCACCAAGTCCTCATTTGATGTCTGTTGTTTTATGTTTTATGAATTTTAATCCCTGATATCAGTTTGTTTTCTTTCATGAGCAACAGTTGTTTCTCTACCTTCCTCTTTCTCCTCCTACTATTTCTCTTTCTCTCTTTTCTTCTTTCCCTCTCTCTTTCTTTTTTTCTTTCCCTCCTCCTCATTTTTTTACTTCTTTCTCCTCCTCCTCCTCCTCCTCATCCTCATCCTAGTCCTCCTCCTCCTCTTCCTCCTTCGTTTTAATATTTCATTCTACAGCCCAAGCTAGCCTAGACTAAAGTGAGTACCCCAAAATGACTTCAAACACATTACAATCTTCCAGGACCAGACACCCAGTGGTAGGGTTGGAGGTATTTTCTACCACATAAAACTGGAAGCAGACTGAATATCCAGCATCAACTGTTGATGAACATGCTTAGGGGTTTTGTTGAGTTGTTATCTGTAATTTAGATTCATTTTTCAAATTAATTTTTATTCAGAACAGAAATAAACATTAAGTGGAAATTTATTTCTTTTTCCTCCAACTGTTACTTATTGACCAAAAAGATACTTATAAGCAACAAAGAGTTATATTACTCTAATATATATTTTATATATTTTCTATTTCATCTTACTAACTTTCATTGATAGGAGTCTACCAAATAAATAGCGAACTTGAAATAATACAGAGAAAAATCACAGAAACCCTTAAGGACATCATTAAAATTCTGAGCTAAGTAGGACAGATATAGACATTATATGAAAGTTAATCATATTACTTTATACTTTGAAATAATATAATTAGCAATAATTCCAACTCCTTTATGGACAGATATATGGAAAAGCTTCAGAGATACTGACATGGACAGGTACTCTAAAATTCATGTGTTGGGAATTCAATCCCCAAATGTATATCATAATTACCCTTGGGGGTAATTAAGATGCAGTGAGATCCTGAACTAGAGCCCCACAGTGGTATTATTGGATTTATTAGAGGAATAAAAGATATTGCAGCTAATTCACCTATTATGTACTACCATACGACACTTTCTACTATATTAAGGTGCAGCAAGATCACCCTCATAACAGGTGATCCAGATGCACCAGACATCACATCCATGACCCAAATAAAACACTTTATAAATTACACAGTCTCAGGTATTTTGTTAGAGTAACAAAAATGAACTGAGAATAATACCTACATAAAATAAAGTGTCTTTTCCTCCTCCCTTTCCATGTTAATATTTCTATTTTTTTCCTAGGTTGGTAAATAATACCACCGAGTAGCATCCTGTTATTTACTCAAACAACTGGTTACCAGCCTTAGTATTTCTTTCCCATTTAAGCATTCAGCTTCCTGGAACTAAAACTGTATCTGTCATGCAACCATACCATTTCTGGAATTCTTTCCCTTCCATCCTCATTGCAATCAATTTGTTCAAGGCCATTCTTACCCCCCAGTTAGATATTCATAAATGTTTCTTGACAGGAGACCATCTTAATCCAAACCATTCATTTCATACTTGTAACAATCACCTTCATAAAGGACAAACATGGTCATGGTATTTTTTCTGTTGAAAATCCTGCACTGATTTCTTTTACTTTCAGATTGAAATTTGCAAAGGGTCCTGAATGCTTTAAGAAACTGCTGTAATAGTGCTTACTATAAAAGCTACAAAAGTGCTTACTGGACACTGAACTCTGTGATATTTTTACTACAGTACTTCTGTTTTCCTTCCATGTCAATTTTTCGTAATTGGTTTTTATTTTATCTAAACAAATTTTGTGATTTCTGTCTTCTTAATTAACACAACATTTCTTTTGTAACCTTTAGGTATTTTTGAAACATGTTTATTTCTGGTAGTTTTTGCTGTCCTGGCACTCATTCTGTAGACCAGGTTGACATTAAAGGTGTGTGTCGCCGTTGCTAGGCATCACCACATTTTTATTCACATAATTGTTAGGATCCTGGATCCCACGCACCTTCTATTAACTCTTGCATGATCATAGCTTTGCTTTGATCTAGAATTTATGTTGAATCTCACTTGTTTCTCAATAGGTTCTTGAAGCCTATATTTCTTACCTGTTTCTATTACTGTCTTATAAATGCAACTTACTGCAGAATCAAATTTACTTGCTGTATTATTAACTGAAAGGATTCAAACAGATCAACAAAGTTAACTTTGAACTTCTTGATTTTTTTTTTCTGGATTTTATTGTTAGGAAGTTTTTCCACCAATGTAAATGAACCCATGTACCATATGTCTTTATGCTTAGCTGCAAACACATTTTTACATAGTGCTTTATATATAAGAAAACCAATTCTCCTTTGTGTGTGTGTGTGTGTGTGTGTGTGTGTGTGTGTATACACACATACACATAAAATTTCCTCCTACATATGTATATATATTTCCATGTTGGTGTATGTGCATGTGTGTGTTTGTATATATTTGTGTAAATTAATGTAGTGCCCAGAGACTAATTAAAAGTGTTGTTCCTTTGCCTTTTGACACAAAATCTCTTTATTGTCCTGGAGATCTCTAATTAGGCTAGTCTGGCTGGCCAGTGACCCCCTTGGACTTCCTGTCTCCACTCTCCAGTAATCATACTATAATCTAGAATCCCACTGTAGCTATGCCTATATGGGAATGCTGGGGATCATGTTTATGACTCCTTGCTTATATACTAGTCCTTTATAAATATATAAATCTCTCAGATCTTTACAAGTTACTGTGACCTTATATCTTACATGTTCATATTTAGTATTCAAGTCTTTTTTGAAAGTTACTTCCAACATCTATTGGGAATTTATGTATCCCAGCTTGTGAGATCCACAGTTACTTACTCTTGCTCTCACCATCTTCCTACACACTGTTTGTCGTGAATGGCTTTACCTTTTCTCATCTCACCTACCCTCAATAATCTAATGTCTGAAATGTTACTTTACCAATATTTCTAAAATAGAAATTTACTGATGCCATTCTATATTTAAAAGTCATCAATAGTCTCCAACTTCCCATAGAAGACTCGTAATTTTTTAAACTTGTCAGAGAAAATTAAAAATTTCATAGAACAAGATTTTATTTTTAAAACCCAAATTTATGTCATGTTTCTCTCTGTCACAAAATCAGATCTGTTCTTCATTCCAATAGTAATAAACAGTATTTCAGCTCCTTTTCCTCTTGAATAGAAGTCAACAGTATGGCCTACCTTTGGGTAATGCAACAGATTGTTTCAAAGATGTTCTAGATTTTACTTAGAGTAATGATACAATATAAACAACTAAAATATTATGGTTGATACATGAATGATACAATATAGAGAGCTATAATATTATAGTTAAGCACACACATACTTATAATTGAGTCATGATACAAATATTCCTACATATTGGTATCTTGCAAAATCACATGCTTTGCACTCTATTATTTTTCCTACAAAATTGTAACTTTCTCAATGGAATGTTAAGAATTAGACATATAATAAATAGAACACAATAAATAGTGCCATCAGTTAGCTATAAAACAGGGGATAACACTCTGTTTTAGTCTTTATGTCTTTTGATTTGCCTATATATGATAGGTATTTTGATTATTAAAAAAGAAAATTTCTGTGTAAGATTTACTATATTCAGGCCCTGTCTGCAAGCATAGCACAGCATCAGTAACAGTATCACGGTCCCAGGCCTCCCTTTGAACTGGATCCAAATTTGGGCCTGTCACTGGATCTCGTTTCTCTCATGCTCGTCTGAGAGGCCCAGCAAGAAGCTGAAAGAGTCAGATACAGATACTAGCACCCAACCAATGGACAGAATCTGGGAACCCCAGTGTTAAGATTGGGGAAAAGATGGAAGAAGCTGAGGAGGAGGGTGGCTTCATGGGAAGACCAGGAGTCTCAACTGAACTGGACCTCCAAGATCTCTCAGACACTGAACCAACAACCAGGTAGCATACACCAGCTGATATGAGTCCCCTGACACATATATAGCAGAGGACTTGTTGAGTCTGGGTTCAGTCAGAGAAGATGCACCTAACCCTCGAGAGACTGGAGGCCCCAGGGAGTACTGAGGTCTGGTGGGATCAGGATTGGGGGTGGATAAATCCTCTTGGAGATTGGGGGTAGGAGGCGTGGGTCAGGGAGATGCTGGGGGGCAGATCAGGAAGAGGATGAAGTCTGGACTGTAAAAAAGGATTAAAGAATAAAATACATAAATTTAATAAAAAATTTACTATATGATTTGTATATTTTATGTGTTTAAGAAAACTAGTCAATTTACATGCTTTCATTAATATAAATTATCTTGTACTCATATTTTACCAATTTTAGCTGACATTAACTCTAGCTTACAACTTCCAGCATTCCTAAACTTTAAGTGATAATAATATCTTTGCTGTGCAGCCTACAGGCTGCTCCTTACAGCCTGTATGTGTTAAATATTGTCTTCTCTTTTATAAAAGTATTCCTGTGAATAATTAAAAATATACATTGATCTTATTTATTTAGTCCAAATAATGAGCAAATGAACAGTCTTTTCTTATGTGCATGAAATTTGTCCTGAATGGTACATATCTCCATTTTACATTGTCAATAACCTAAAAAAACATGTTATCCTTGGTTTATTGTGAAAGTTATGGGACCAAAAGGAAAAATAATGATAATATGCTGTTTAAATATATGTAATAAAGTGTTTTAAAATCAACTTACCTACTTCCCACTCTGATATTTCAAGTTTTATGAGTCAAGAAACTGAAACACTGTCACAAGTACATGGTTTTTACATAGAAATATATTGCAGCAGACTCAAAACTACAATTGAATTATGAATAATAGCTATGATTTTAGAACCCAAGAATGAAAATGAAAATAGTATATTTACCTATCCTCAGAGTATATTTAGTCTGCTTAAAACATGCTGGTGAGGATTTCAACATGTAATAATTGACTGTATTTTAAAGCTGGAGGCAAAGCCCAAGGTACTAACTCAGGCAGGCTATTAACACCCTGGTAAAAATGCTCATAGGATGTATTATCCCTTTCTATTTGTGCACTTTATATGTTATATCCATTTCTAATGATGTTAAAACTACTGGGTTAAATAAAATATTTTGTCATAACTTGATAACTTACTAATATTACCTTGAAAATTGACCATTTTAAACTGTTAATCTTTTATATTTCATTTTTCTTTTAACTACCCACCTTATTTCATTCAATAATAATGAATAGTTACAGTGCTTCTCTATCTTGGTTTTTACATTTTATATTATGTATTAGGCAACAATACACTATAGGGTTTATTCAAAGTTTATAAATTTGTATACCTGACAGATGCTTACTAAATGTTTATTTGTGATGGCATTACTAATAATGTTATTGGTATCTTAACTATCATACCAATATACTAAGCATTTTAAAGGTTTAGAGATTTGTATTTTAGCTTTGAAAATGCTGAATGTAAATGACAATATTTTAAAGTTATTGAAAAAATATTCCCCCTAGTTCCTCTTCATGTTTTCTGTCCTATTGAATGGGACTATTTCACACACTCATCTTTGATAGAGCCTCCAAGACATTTAAATCCTAGTATACTCTTCCTTCTGTGCCTTGTTGCTTTTCTTCTGTTTATATGAAATCAAGCCTTTGCTTATTTGAAGTCTCGGTCTTCCACTCATTCTAGCACACCTGTGCTCCCCAGAATAATCTGCTCAGCATCTACAAGTCTTTCTGCCTTCCTCAGGAACTTCACTAACAGACTTAATTTTTCTCTAAAGTGTCATAAGCATACATATTTTCAGAGCTAGTTATGTCCTCTAAATATATGAGGTGGTAGGTATCATTAAAATGGAGTGATGGGGCTTAGGAGATGCTGAATATATTTAGACAGAAACTCAAATGCTAAAATTCACAGAACTTTGTACTTGCACCTCAGGCTGATAATCTTTAAAATTTGCGATTGGAATAAGCTCCTCAGTATGGTCAGTCTGTCCTTCCTCAGTCTGATCTACCTTCTGTTCAGTTCATTTTCCTTGTGGAGGCTTCAGTTGATCTGAAACACTCATTGTGTCCACTCTCCATTATTTCTGTAAAAAGGGATGCATTTTCATATACAGGTCTTTGTCTGAATTTTGTTCTGAGTTACTACTTTCAGATCTCTTTGTTAATTAGAAAATGTCTCATTTTTAAGTCATTGTGCAAGTGTGGATTTGAGACGTATTCCTTGAACTCAAGTAAGTAACTGTACACCATGATTCCATAGTAATTATAGAATTCAATGCAATAAATGTAAATATTTATTTATCCTTTAATTACATATTTTTCTGGGCCAGAGTGTCTGTCTATAATTTTAAAATGGCAAATTTTTATCTTTTTCCTAGACATTGACATGAGTTTCCTTGTAACAATTTTTAATTGCTTCCAGTGATGGAGTTTTTTCACACAGATGAGATGAAGAGGGTGACTGCCATGTCACCAGAAATCCTGATTCTTCCATTTTTAGTTAGCTTTTGTTAACTTATATGTAACATTCAGAGGTTACTAAAAATAGCCACTGAATTTCCACATCTGAGCAACATGCTATTAAGAACCTGAGAAACCGTGTGTAAAAGGGTGCACACTACAAGCATTGATTCTATTTATGATTTTTATGGAAAAAAATTGTTGTTCATTATTATACATAATTGAACAAAAATACATTCTTTGATCTTTATATTTTCTAGATAGAACTGAAATACTAAAATACTAGGAGATTATTCCCACTCTAATGAGTACTGCTCTTTGTTTGAAAGGAAGAAAGACAGACTGTGTGCTTTCATACATTTCTCTTGGTCCTGATGATTTATGACTCTTTGTCCTGCTTATAGAATAGGACTTTCCCACAGGATAAAGCTGAATACACATCTGTAGATCAATTGATTCATAAGGAGAGACAAATTATGTAAGAAGAACTCAGAACACAAAAAGAAATTCCATATGAACATTTTTCAGTAATTCACTGAGTGCTTATAGATTCATAAGATCAGCTTCAGAGAACACCAACAATAAAAATATATTCCTCAGTCCTAGATAGGCTCATCTTAGGTCCTTTTTTTCAATAGTTTTATCACAGCTTGTTTTAGTTTTCTTTCTGTTTGTTAATTGATGAGGTAGATGGTTTACATTTCTCAGTATAATCTAACTTGCTCCTAATTAGATGGTTGTAATGGGTCAATACCATATTTCACTGCAGTAATTCGTTTTCTACAGAGATTGTTTTCCACTAATTTGTTTATTTATTTACTTTACATTCCCATGGCTGCTGCCTATCTCCCTCTCCCCTTCTCTGAGAAGAATAGAAGCCCCTGCCTGGCCTTGCTATTCTCTCCATCATGACACTTAAAATGTCCTAAGGGCTAGGAGCATCCTCTCCCACTGAGGACAGAAAAGGCAGCCCACACAGGAGAAAGGATTCCTCAGACAAGCAATCGTTTTAAGGACATCCCCCCTCTCCAGTTGCTGGAGGACTCACATGAAGACAAAACTGCACATCTGCTCCATATACCCAGGTACCTAGGTGCAGTCTCTGTATGTTCTTTTGGTTGGTGGTTCAGTCTCTGAAAGACACCAAGGGTCTAGGTTAGTTGATTATGTTGGTCTTCCTGTAGAGTTCCTATCCTCTCCAGGACCCTCAATCATTTCCCCAACTCTTCAATAAGAGATCCCAAGCTCTGTCTAATATTTGGCTGTGGTTTTCTATATGTCTTTCAGTTGGCTGCTAGATGGAGCCTCTCAGAGAACAGACATTATAGGCTCCTGTTTGCAAGCATAACAGAGTATCATTAATAGCATCAGGAATTGGTGCTTGTCCATTCGATGGGTCTCAAATTGGGTCATTTATTGGTTGACCATTCCCTCAATCTCTAATTCATCCCCCATCCCTGTATTTCTTGTAGACAGGACAAATATTGGAACAAAAGTTTTATAGGTGGATTACTGTTCTTATTCCCCTCCACTCTTCACTGAGGTATTCTGCCTGGCTACAAGGGGTGTCCTCTTCAGGTTCCAATATCTCCGCTGTTTTGAATCTCAGCTAAAGTCACTCCATAGACTCTTAGAAGCCTCCCCAATGCCAGATCTCTGGTAAGGACTAAAGATGAATCCTTCTTCCACAGTGCCAGTCACAGCTCTCCATTCACTCTACTGGCATTTCTCCTGAATTTGCCCACACCAGTCCCTGACTGCCTCCCTCCTGCTCTCCCCATCCCCTCTGCCACTGAGTTCCTTCCCTCCATCTGCTGCCTATGAATATTTTTGGGGTATTTTCTTTAGTTACATTTCAAATGTTATCCCCTTTCCTAGTTTCCCCCTCCTGGAAATCCCCTATCTCATCCTCCCTCCCCTTGCTTCTATGAGGGTGTTCCTAAACCCATCCACCCACTCCTGCCTCTCCACCCTCCATTCTCAAATTTCCCTACACTGGGGCATCTATCGAGCCTTCATAGGACCAAGGACCTCTGCTCTCATTGATGACTGACAAGACCAACCTCTGCTACATATGCAGCTGGAGCCATGGGCCCCTCCACGTATAATACTTGGTTGGTGGCTTAGTCCCTGGGAGCCCTGGGGGGGTCTGGTTGGTTGATATGGTTGTTCTTCCTATGGGATTGCAAACCTCTTCAGCTTCTTCAGTCCTTTCTCTACCTCCTTCATTGGGGACAACATGCTCAGTCCAATGGCTGGCTGTGAGCGTCTACTTTTGTATTTATAAGGCTCTGGCAGATCCTCTTAGGAGACAGCTATATCAGGCTCCTTTCAGCAAGCACTTCTTGGCATCAGCAATAGTGTCTGGGTTTGGTGACTGTATATGGGTTGGATCCTCAGGTAGGGCAGTCTCTGGATGGCCTTTCCTTCCATCTCTTCTCTACACTTTGTTTCCATATTTTCTCCTGTGAGTAATTTGTTCCCCTTTCTAAGAAGGACTGAAGGACCCACACTTTGTTCTTCCTTATTCTTGAGCTTCATGTGGTCTGTGAATTGTTTCTTGGGTATTCGGAGATTTTGGACTAAAATCCATTTAAAAGTGAGTACACACCATGTATGTTCTTTTGTGATTGGGTTATCTCACTCAGGATGCTATTTTCTAGTTCCATTCATTTGCCTAAGAATTTCATGAATTAATTTTTAATAGCTGAGTAGTACTGCATTGTATAAATATATCACATTTTCTGTATCCAGTCCTTTCTTCAAGAACATCTGGATTCTTTCCAACTTCTGTCACCACTCTTGACATCACGCTGCATTAGAGAGCAATAGTGATAAAAACTATATGGTGTTGGTACAGAGTTAAGCAGGAAGATCAGTGGAATAGAATTGAAGACCCACAAATGAACCCACACACCTATGATATTTGACAAAGGAGCTAAAATCATTCTGTGGAAAAAAGACAGCATTTTTAACAAATGGTGCTGGTTCAACTGGCAGTCAGCATGTAGAACAATGTAAATTGACCTATTCTTATCTCCTTTTACAAAGCTCAAGTACAAGTGGATCAAAGGCCTCCACATAAAACAAGATACACTGAAATTTGTAGAGGAGAAAATGGGGAAGAGCCTCTAACAAATGGGTACAGGGGAAATTTTCCTGAATAGAACACCAATGGCTTATGATCTAAGATCAAGAATTGACAAATGGGACCTCATAAAATTGCAAAGCTTCTGTAAGGCAAAGGACACTGTTAATAGGACAAAATGGCAACCAACCGATTGAGAATAGCTCTTTACCAATCCTACATCCGATAGAGGGCTATTATCCAATATATACAAAGAACTCAAGAAGTTAGACTCCAGAGAATCAAATAAAGAATCTATTTTACAGAGCTAAACAATGAATTTTCAACTGAGGAAACTCGAATGGCTGAGAAGCACCTCAAGAAATGTTCAACATCCTTAGTCATCAGGGAAATGCAAATCGAAACAATCCTGAGATTCTACCTCACACCAGTCAGAATGGCTAAGATGATAAACTCAGGAGAGAGCAGATGCTGGCAAGGATGTGGAGAAAAGGGACACTCCTCCTTTGCTGGTGGGATTGTAAGCTGGTCCAACAACTCTGGAAATCAGTCTGGTGGTTCCTCAGAAAATTGGACATAGTATTATTACCTGAGGACCCAGCTATACCACTCCTAGGCATATACCCAAAAGATTCTCTAGCATATAACAAAGACACATGCTCCACTACATTCATAGCAGCGTGCGACTATTGTATTCCCCATTTTAAGTGAGATTCAAGCATCTTTTCTTGGGCCGTCCTACTTATTTAGTCTGGGTTTTGTGTATTTAATGACTAATATTCACTTATAAGTGAGTTCATACTATGTATGTTCCTTTGATCTGGGTTACCTCACTCAACATATTTTCTAGTCTTATCCATTTGCCTATAAAATTAATGATATCTTTGTTTTTAATAGCTGAATACTATTCCATTGTGTATCTGAACCACATTTTCTGTATCCATTCTTTGGTTGAGGGACATGGGATTTGTTTCTAGTTTCTGGCTGTTACTAATAATCCTGTGGTAAACATAGTCAAACACATGTCTTTGTGGTATAGTGGAACATCTTTTGGGTATATGCTTAGGAGTGGTATAGCTGGGACTTGAGGTAGAAACTATTTCAAAATATCTAAGAAAACACCCCATGGGTGTCCAGAGTGCTTGTATAAGTTTTCAATCCCATCAGAAATGGAAAAGTGTTCTCTTGTCTCCACATCCTTGCCAGCATGTGCTATTACTTGAATTTTTGATCTTAGTCATTATGATTGATTTAAGATGGAATCTCATGGTGGTTTTGATTTTTCAGCTTTCTGATAACTAAGCATTTTGAACATTTAAGTGCTTCTCAGCCATTTGCAATTCCCCTGTTGAAATTTCTCTGCTTAGCTTAGCTTTGTGCCCCATTTTAAATTGTGTTATTTGGTTTGTTTGTGTCTAATTCTAGAGCTCTTTATATATTTTGGATATTAGCCCTCTATCAGATGTAGAGTTAGTGGTGATCTTTTCCCAGTCTATTGGTTGCTTTTTTTGTCTTATTGACACTATCCATTGTCTTACAGAAGCTTTCAGTTTCATGATGTCCCATTTAGGAATTGTTGATCTTAGAGCCTGAGCCATTCGTGTTTTGTTCATAAAATTTTCTTCTATTACAATGCATTGAAGGCTATTTCCCACTTTTTCTTCTATTAGATTAATTCATCCAGTTTTATGTTGAGGACTTTGATCTACTTAGACATGAGTTTTGTGCAACATGATGATCTGTTTGTGGATCCATTTTCATTCTTCTACATGCAGACATGAAGTTAGATCAGCACAATTTGTTGAAGAGGTTGTCTTTTTTCAATTGTATGTTTTCTTTGTTAAAATCAAGTATCCTTAGTTGTGTGAGTTTATTTTCAGGTCTTCAATTTGATTTCATTGATCATCCTATCTGTTTCTATGCCAATGCTATGCCACTTTTATTAACATTATTCTGTAAGACAGCTTCAGATCAGGGATGGTGGTACTTCCAGAAGTTATTTTATAGTCCAGGAAGTTGAGATTTGCTGTTTTAAGGTCTATAAAAAACTTTGTTAGAATTATATTGAATCTAGAGATTGCTTTTGGTAAGATTGTCATTTTCACTATGTTAATCCTACTGATCTAGGAGCATGGAAGACCTTTTCATCTTCACATGTCTTTTTCAATTTCTTTTTTTAAATAATTGAAGTTCTAGTCATAGAGGTCTTTCATTTGTGTGGTTAGAGTTACACTAAGATATTTTATATTATTTGTGACTATTGTGAAGGGTGTTGTTTCTTTAATTTCTTTCTCAGCTCATTTATCCTATTTATAAAGAAAGACTACTGGTTTGTTTGATTTAATTTTATATCCAGCTACTTTGCTAAAGTTGTTTATCAGCTGTAGGAGTTCTCTGGTAGAATTTTCAGAGTCACTTGTGTGTACTATCATATCATCTGTGAATAAAGATACTTTGACTTCTTCTTTTCCAACTTGTATCCCCTTTGTTTCCTTTTGTTGTCTTCTTGCACTAATACTAAAAGTGCTATATTGAATAGACAGGGAGAAAGTTGTCTTATCACTGATTTTAATGGAACTGCTTTAAGTTTCTCTCCATTTAATTTGATGTTGTCTATTTCCTTGTTGTATATTGCTTCTATTATGTTTATCTATATGCATTGTATCCTTGTTCTTTCCAGGATTTTTATAATGAAGGGGTGTTGGATATTGTCAAATGCTTTTTCTACATCTAAGGAGATGATCTTGTGATATCTTTTCTTCAATTTGTTTATAATATGGATTATGTTCTTGGATCGAAGAGATCTCTTCGATCTCTTGTATTCTGTTGGTGATGCTTGTATCTGTAGTTCCTGTTCTCTTTCCTAGGTTTATCATTCCCAGAGTTGTCTCCATTTGTGTTTTCTTTATTGCTTCTATTTTTATTTAAATGTCATAAACACTTTTATTTATTTATTTCACCTGTGTGATTGCATTTTTCTGTATTTTTTATATTCATTTGCTTTCTCTCTAAAGGCCTCTACCTGTTTGATTGTATTTTCCTGTATTTCTTTAAGGGTTCCCAGAGGGCAGAGGGTTAGGGTATGGGTATCTCATCTGAGTGTCTTGGGTGTCAGCAACACTACTGGGAGGCAGGCAGAATTATGGGCCACGCCCTACAAAGATATTTGATTGGATTTAAAATCCACTTCACTGGGATAGTAAGTGCCAATGTTTGGTCTGTAAACCTGGCTAATAACCCAAGTCAGGTGCAAGTATTCCAATGGAGAACTTTTCTGATAACTAAATTGGCATACCAATAATACCAACAAACAAAAACAGCTATCAGTCTTAATCAAATAAGACATTCCTATCTATATGCAGTAGCAAATGAAAAGATTCATAGATTCCCAAGATACAGAGAATATGGGACAGTTATAGGCTCAATCTTAATCAAATCATTTACAATACCCATTCCCAAGGCTTAGGAAATGCTATGAGAGACAAGCAGTATACATATAAGAGTAATTAGAAAGGGTGAAGACCTATGAAACTACATTCCCTAGATAGATACTACACAATCCTCAAAAACCAAGTACAGTTAACTTGTCCTGGGCCCCTACACAATCAGTTCTATCAATAATCAATAAGGGGAGAGACTCAGGGTTTATCAGATCCTGCTATTTATCTCTGAATCATTAGGTATTAGTTTATTCAGAGAAGGGCTAGAATCAGTGTATTTAAGTATATATCACAGGTGAGTCCATCAGGCTGCAGAATATAGCTACAAATTCACAGTCATACAGATGGTCCTGGTTAATATCAAGTAAGTATATCAAGACATGTGTGGTACTGGACAGTGGTGGCTCATATCTTCCATTCCAGCATTCAAGAGGCAAAGGCAGGCAAATTTCTGTTGTCTAGAGAGTCAGTTCCAGGATTATCAAGGATGCACAGAAAAATGCTGTCTTGAAAAATGGAAAAGCTAAACAAAACAAAACAAAAAGACATGTGTGTCAAACAAATAAAGATGAGGGAAGCCGGGCAGTGGTGGCGCACACCTTTAATCCCAGCACTCAGGAAGCAGAGGCAGGCAGATTTCTGAGTTCAAGGCCAGCCTGGTCTACAGAGTGAGTTCCAGGACAGCCAGGGCTACACAGAGAAACCCTGTCTCAAAAAACAAACAAACAAACAAACAAACAATTTATGGGAAGAAAGAAAGGTGAACATAGATTGTAGGGAGAACAAGGTGAGAATGGTCGGGATTCCTGGCATATATGCTGAAAATTTCAAAGTGAAAATTTTAAATAAAAAACACTTCAAGAAGCTGGTCAGTCCTCAGTAATCAGAAGTACTTTCCTGTAATGTTTTCTCACATGCCCAGCGTTTTCTTTGCCACTTTTCAGATTGAAAGGTGGGGCAGGATCCTGAAATTCTACAATTCTACATAGACATTCCATCCAGTCCAGTGCATCTAGAATTTCCCTCTCTTTTAAAGTATCAGTTGTAGTAGAGGATATACAGAGAGGATGAGGGACTAAGTACAAATTAAATAAAAAGTCATGGGAAAGAAAGATAAAGTTATGCTCCATCCATCTAGCCTTAATTCCCACCAGCATGCTTTTTATCTTCCCTAGGTGTCTGACGTCCTCTTGCACATTTTTCTAATTTTCTAAAGCCACAACTACAAAAAAACATTTTGTGGCAAATACAAAATAGTTGGTGATTTTCATTCACAGCAGTAAAACAGGCATCAACTACTTCTCTATTATCCTTAAAAATAGAGGTTTAAACAAAAATAGCCTTGAGAAAAAATAGCATTATGCATGAAGTAATTTTTCTTATATTATTCAGGCATTCACTGATCCTTGTAGGTGCTGATCAAGAATTCAAATTACAAATTAAATATTATTAAACAACCATCATTTTTGGACCATTACCTTACATTCTATGCCTGGAGTTACCTAAGTAGTGGGTTTATATCTAAAAGGAAAACTCATATCTTAACTGTGACTGGCTCTTTATAGAAAAATAGATTTGTAGTAGCAATACAAACTGAGGTGCTGAATATTCATCCCTTTGTTTTGCCAGCTCCTTGTTGCTACGACAAATTATAGTACCATAGGAGACTGAGTTAACTAGTGGACGAAATTTTATGCGATTGGATTGATCTTCTTGGCAAAGGTCAGAGAAGTGTAGTAATGTAAGAGTGGTTATTTACTGAGAACAGGGCTAATACCTTTAGATCCTCTAAGTGACAAGCCAATAGACTTTGGAAACAACAGTGCACAGTTTCAGTAAGACACTCAGCTATGTTCAGAGCTATGAGAGTCCATATGGGGGATTTCTCTGGAAAAAAACTGGAGACCATATTGAATGAGGTAGACAGAGTGGTCTCCAGAGTAGCCAGGGGTACTTTCTTTCACTCCTTTAGCTCAGATGACTCTCTTCGTGTTGACACGCTGGCACTCCTACTGTATTTTACACATCTCATAGGTTTGACTGTCTATTCTTTAGAAAGAGAAAACATTTTACTAAGTAACATTTAAAGTGATGATTTTGAGGATTTTGCATTTGTGTTTCTTTTCCAATCTTTTCAGTTGCTTTTATTTTCTCCACTTTAAACTGTAAAAATGTGTTCTCCAGCACTGTATAACTGACACAAGACCCTCCTCATCTTCTTGCCCTCCACTGTGCTGCTAAAACTCTCTGAAAGTATAAGTGCCATTTAATATTGTCACTCTATCTGTTGCTGGGTGTGATATCTTTTTCTATTTTAAATAGGCACAGAAAAAATTACAGGGCATTCTTGGGACAATTATACATTTGTGGGAGAGTTAGACAATATCCTGAGACTGTGAACCCCCCTCCATTAGTTCACTGTCCATAGCAGAGAACAATATAAATCTATCATTCTGGATTAGAAAGTGTTTTCATTTTGATACCTCCATATGCTCTCTTACATTCACAGGTAGCACTTACCTTCTTTCATGACAGGTGCTGTCAGCTCTAATAATAAATATCATTTTTTATTGGGCAAATAGTTTTCATCACTGCCAACAATTGGTGCTCTCTGATAACATAAAGCTGCACAAAATCAGATATTTGTGATATATATATCCCTATGTTACTCCCTTCTAAGGAAAACAAAAATTAAATATAAAAGAATATAGGAATGAATGAAAGATATAAGGACCATGTGACTATAAGACTGTAAGATATTCCCAATGTTGAATTAAATTCAACAGTAGAATCTTTTAAGAGATATTTTTTATTTTAGTTCAGGACTGATGTAGCCTATGTCTATTAAGTCTTCCAGCTGCAATGGAAGATATATTAGATTATGTACAGTCTACTTATCAATGACTTTAACTTCTAAATAAAAGTCTTATTACTTTTACATATTTTCAATTGTTTACAGTCACTGAATGGATGCCATGAAAAACAGGTTATCTTATTTTTGTTTTTACAAGCATTTAATCCCCAAAACAATGGCATAATTCAGTAAGAACTTACTTTCTGTCAGGCAGTGAGACTCTACTGTTGTGGGTAAAGACTATTCCATTTTAAGAAACTGTTATATTGTGAAAACACATGGCTAGCCAATCTTGCGGCATTTAAAAGTATAATTCTATTATAAAGTTCAGTAGATGATATTATCTGAGAGATTTAGACAGTGCAATGTTCTTTCTTGGGATATGAAACACATCTGTAGCAATTGCACTCACTGGACAGCAGCAGCCATGTTTAATTTTACTTATAATTTATCCACAACCTTTAAAGAAATGCCATTGAGCATCCTCATTTAGAATGCTTAGTGGAAGTTCACTGGATACATTCCAAAATCTAATTACTTGGCTTAATTGAAAAACTTTTAGATTTGTACTAGGTGTCATTTTCCTACTCTGCAGATAATAGGACACCTCCTCCCTAAACTAAGCACACACCCACAATGAGTAACTGAGCTGTGACTACCTCCTGCTTTCAATTACCAATGAAATAGAAAGAAAAAAATAAGACTCCTCAGATTCTCCCACCTGTGGTTCCACTAACACAACACCTCAATCCTGGAAAGGAAAAAAAAGCTGCTTTTAGGAATTAGAACTAACAAATTGTAAAGATACCACAAATAAATGAAAGTAGATTCTTACTGCATTTAAATCAGTTTAGCACCATTTGTTTAGGTCTGTCCACAAGCATAGAGTAAACGTGTGTGTGTGTGTGTGTGTGTGTGTGTGTGTGTGTGTGTGTGAAAATGCGTGCGTGCAGTACAGTCATTTGACATTTAACAGGAAATGTGATTAAAATGGCAGGTAGGAAATAAACTATCTGGGCCTACACAGATTTTAAGTTTAAAAGTAACACTAAACAACTGTTGTATTAGAAGGCAAGAATAAAGAAAACATGAACTTATATCTAATTAAACATACCTTACATTTGATAGAACTTAAATCAAACAAGAACCAAGTGCCATGGGATCACAGTTGTTGGTCAATTTCACAAGCTCTTTTGTCTAGCTTTATGGTGATAAACATTCCAAAATTTAGACTGTACAGCTAACTCATTTGCATATGGATGGCATGAAATATTCACCCAAGGTCAAGCCAATCAACATATCTTTGCATACCAGATAAATAAGTGGTTTTGTTTTGTTTGTTTGTTTGTTTTACTAAACACACCTAGATACTTATGATCAATCCTCCTAGAAAATTAGAATGATATAACTAATCACTGTTAACTAGCACCACATTGCTATAAATTATATCTCAAAAAACAAAAAAAAAAAAAGAAAGAAAATCATTCACCTATAACACCCCCTGCTCCTCATTTTCAAACTCTCCTAGACCTTGGCAACTACCATCCTACCTTTTAGTTTTTACAAACTTTTTTTGTTTGTTTGTTTTGTTTTGTTGTGTTTTTTGTTTGTTTGTTGTTGTTTTTTTTCGAGACAGGGTTTCTCTGTGTAGTCCTGGCTGTCCTGGAACTCACTCTGTTGACCAGGCTGGCCTGGAACTCAGAAATCTTCCTGCCTCTGCCTCCCAAGTGCTGGGATTAAAGGCATGCGTCACCACTGCCTGACAGTTTTCACAAACTTGACTTGCATTTTCTTTCCCAGTTTATCTACTCCAGGACTACAAGTCAATGGTATGGTACCACCCATGGTCAAAATGAGTGTCTCCTCAATTAACACTTAGAGGTGTTTCTACAGTGACTCTAAAGTCAGGCAAGTTGGTAATGAACTTTAACCTTCATATATACTTAAAATTTTAGCTTAGAACAGTGAGCTATGGAATACTGTTTCTTTATGCTTCTGATTGTATTTGATTCCCAGGACCCATGTCAGGTGGCTCACACATCCCTGGATCTTCATATCAAGTATCTCTGCTGGCAAACATGCAGAGGTAGTACTCATGTGCGTGCGTGCACACACACACACACACACACACTCATTTTTTAAAAAATACCAGAAATTTGTGGGGGAGAATTTGGATTTAGCATGAAATACTAGAAAGCTAGGCTCAGGAAAGCAGAGGAAAACACTTCCTGTGCAATCTACTTTCCGAATAGCCATGCTCCCATCGTTCCTGCAGGTGCTACTACAAGTCTTGCTAAGAATAACCTTTCTTGCTGTACTGAATTTTTCATTGTATTCTAATTATAGTAAAGTCCATTGGATTGATTTGACTATTATTTGTAAAATAATAATAAAATAAAATAAAGGTTTTATTGTATTACCACTAGCAAAATCCATATGACGTACACCATATAGAATTTTCTAAGTTACTGAAATAAGAAAAAAATGATTTCAAAATTTAATACTTCCTTGCTAGTTCTATGGAATATTTTTGTTGTTGGTGTTTGGTTGTTTTTTCATCCTTTCTGCTCTGTTCTAGAATCTAGAGTTGCCACCTAGAGACAAGGGAACTGGAAAGTGAGAGGCAGCAGGAGAAATGGCTTCATTTTACAAGATAACTCCATCACCTACAGTGGTTGCATAAAATTCAAGTCAGCAGACAGAGGAGCTGAAGTGTGCAGATACCTATCATCTCTACTCACCCACACAACCTTTGATAATTACAGGGCTCAAACACCATCAACAGAAGGGTATGGACAAAGGAGGAAAAGCACTTTTATAATAAATAACATAGTAAAAGAATCTAACATCTGCTATAAGAGGTAATGCAATATAAAGGTAAATAAAATTAACTCCCTATTGTAGTCTCCTATAGAAAATTTAGAAGGCATTCCTTGGGCCCATTTTAAAGATACCGACAGAGGGTTTACATTGCAATCATTGTCTTCATCTGGAAGAGAATTTTACAGTGTTGACTGCTATTCACTCTCTTACTATTTAATTGCAATAAAAATAAAAAGATAGTTTTCTAAGCTGTTCCTATTGGTTTATGGAAGTTGCCTCTCAGATTTTTAGTGAAGAAAATAACTGTCCTTTGATGATGGAGATGGACACCCTAAACCCAGCATATAGGAGGCAGAGACAGGCAGATCTCTGGTTTCTAAGCCAGCCTGGTCTACAGAGCGAGTTCTAAGACATCCAGGGACACAGGGAAACCCTGTCTCAAAAAAAAAAAAAAAATCTGTCACTCAATTCTAATTGGTTATTCATTCTTGCCAGTCCTAAGTACACCAAGACAAATCTCAGGTTTCATTAAGGCCATGGAGGTCTGCACTTAGAAATAAGTCTGATGCATACTCAAATCCTGGCAGTTTGTAATTGCAAGTATCAGAAACAAATTAATTAAAGAAAACTTTACTTAAGAGTTGCTGGTGAATCAGAGATAGAATGTATATAAGAGCTAGAGAATCAAGCCTGAACAACAGACTCTGCAGGCAGGGTACAATTACCATGGCCCCACAGGGGATACTGCATTTATCCCTTACATTTTGGTAATTTCCACTGGTGCCACCACACTACACTATCAAGGTTCTTGACAGTCACTCTGCTGGATCCCTCATCAATTTCACAGTATATGACTCGCAAATCTGACTTACTTAAATAACACTTCATCTTGGCTCTCTGTGTACAGTCCTGTGAAGAGCAGGTATTTTTTTGTCCTAGAGTCTAATCTCAACAATAGTTGATATATTCATCCTCTTGTTGAACATAAGAAGCTTCACTTACAATTTTCAGAAAGTACATATAAGTGACTTTGATGTAGTTGTGTATAATATGATCAAATATTATAACGAATCCACATTCCTGAGCGTCTTATTCCTCCACCCCTTTGGTGTTCTCTGGTGTGTTATATTTTGTTTTGGAAGTAAGCAAAATTTCCATATAATTCAGTTTACTGTACTATAACCTATGAGAAATGGCTATGAACATTTTGGCTTTGGCTCAACCCTGGTTTGGTTCAATTGTATATCTTCAGCCTTGCTTGGTTTCACCTGTGTATATATTATAGATAATACTGTGTTGCCTCCCAGATTCTAGTTTTATGGGAGAATCTAGTGTGGAAAACAAAGCTTCAAGCCTAAATAAGTAGGGCAGATTGAGTAAATAAAGTATTTCCATTCCTTTTTAACTTGTTCTCCAGAGTTCTGGGGAAATTTGGCAAGTTTGGTATTATTTCCTAACCATTATTGCATTTTTTCGGATACCTTACAATTCTGGTCAATGAAGTGGCTCATAGGGTATGATCTGGGTAGCACTGGACTAATGATTTCTTCCCTCCCATGGAAACTTGCATAGCACACCATCATGTTAGGAGAGATGGTCCTCAAAGAGTTGCTTATAGGTCATTCGTTGAAAGCCTGTTTCATAAGTGTGTGGGTTCTTTAAGTTATAGGGTCTTAACTTCCTTCTCTGTATAGTACCTAAGATGAATGGTAATTGCCTATGTTATTTTGGGAGTCTCTTGAAGATTCTTGACCAACAACTTTAAAGGATTCCTATGCCTGCCAATAAAGATTTTGTTGCATAATTTTATGGTAAAGGGGGATAACATTTGAAATGTAAATAAAAAAAGCAATAAAAAAGTGAAAAAAAAAGAAAAAGCACTGTCACCACAGGTGGTGTAACTAATATATGTGTGTGTGTGTGTGTGTGTGTGTGTGTGTGTGCTATATGATATATACATATATATATATATATGTATGTTTTTACACACACACACACACACACACACACACACACACACTTATGAAACAGGCCTTCTAGGAATGACTTAGGAGCATTTCTGAGGACCATCTCTTCTAACATGATTATGTGCTACGCAAGCTGCTGCCAGGAGAGGGAAGAAATCATTAATACAATCCTACCCAGATCATCACTTATGAGTTACATCATTATCAGAATTGCAAGGTATCCAAGAAGGTGCAATATACATATACACCCAATCACTGACACACATGAGTATTGTCGGACGTTCACATTTATGAGCTGCTACCTTACTATTCCACACATTTGCTGTTTCCTGGACTGTTATATTTTGTACTGGACAGAAACAGCTTTTCCTGACCTTACTGTACTATAACCTCAGAGAAAAAACTGTGAGAATCCTTCAGCCCTGTGTGTGACACACACACACACACACACACACACACACACACACACACACACAGAGTTCTAATTAACCTTAAAAGGATATGACTCGTTTTGGCCTTTCCAAATACCCTTAAAGTTAATTTATCCCTTCTTTCCTGTGTGTTGCCCCAATCTCCTTTCCTCAGCTAAGTGTCCCCATTCATTTCCCCATTTCCTCTTCCACAACAACTTTGTATCACTATCTCCCTCTTACTATACCCGTTCACAGATACACAAAATACTAGTTTTCTAATTTTCCTGGTATCTGATTTTTACTCCAGGTTGTATACTGTCATCTAAAATTATGGAGTGGCATCTACTAATAACAGAAGCAATGTGGCATTTTTCTTTCTAGGTCTGAGTTATGTCACTCAGTATATTTTGTAGGTCTACCAATTTTACTTTTTAATAGATGAATAATATTACATAGTATACATTATCCATATTTTCATTATTCATTCACAGATGCAGGAAATTTACTTCATTTCCATTTTCTTTCTATTGTGAACATGACCAAGCAGGCGAAGAATATTGAGTCTTTGCAGAACATAGTAAGAAGTTGTATTGCTGAGTCTATGTTATTTTTAATTTTAGACTTGTAAGGATTTTCCACATTGATTTTCAGATGGCTGCACCAGTTTGCAACTCTATCGTTGGTGAATTAGAAAGTTTCCCTTTCCTCCACATCCATGTGACCTTTTCTTGGTCTTAGCCTTACTGGAGTAAGATGAAATCTCAAAGCAGTTTTAATTTGCATTCATCTAATTGCTAAGAATGTCGCATACTTCTGAGATACTTTTTAGCCAATTTTATTTCTTCTTTTGAGAACTCCTATTCAAGTCTATATCATATTTTAATTGGCTTGCTTATGTCCTTGACTGTAGTTTTTAAATTTCTTTTGTTAAAAACAGTTTTCCATTCCATGGTAATTTTTACATGGTATTTTAATCAATACTTAAGGACAAATAAATTTCTTTGTTTATTAGTTGATTTTCCAATAGATTAGAACTTTTAAGATATCTATTATTAGATAAATGGTAAGGCAAGCTATTGTATCAGGTAGATCAAAAATTCTACCCAACCTGTGAACTCTCTGACCCAGGGATCCTCAAAATGATTAGCTTTTGCATTATTTCACACAATAGTAATAGTAAGGCAATATAGCCCATGTAAAATAGTTAAGTTGATTCATGGCATATAGTTTGACCTTTTCAACAAATTTTAGCTCTTACAGTGATAACATCAAGTATGGAAATACATGAAATAAACTATGTTATACTTAAAGTCAAAATGAATTTTTAATTGCAAATTACTCAAATGGACATAAAAAATATCTCCCTTCTTGTTCTTCTTTATTTCTGTAGTTCTGATTAAAGAAAATGAGTAAATCAGCTAGGGTGAAGTGCTTTCTTCAGCTTTAGGTTATAGCCCATCACAAAGGGGGTCCAGGGAAAAGTCAAGGCAGGAACCTGGGGAAGAAAATACAGTAGAGTCCAGGGAGGTATGCTACATAGTTGTACATACATCATAGCTTGCTCAATTTGCTTTCCAGTACTACCAAGGATCACTGGCCCTGGGATAGTACTGAACATAGTGGGCTTATATCTCCCATATCAATAAAATATTCCACAAAATGTCCACATGCCAATTAAAGAAGTTTCTCAATTGATTCTCCATCCTTCTCGGCATCTCTAGATTGGGTCAAGTTGGGAAAAACTAAGCAACACAATTTTCAGGAGCAAACACTTGGAACAAGAAACAAAAACAGATATGTTAGCCCTTCATACACAAATACTATTATAAGAAAGAATAAGGTTAATTACATATTAACAAAGGGTGAGTCAAAGGGAATAATTTCATGATGGAGGGCATTAGTTGTCTTGTTCTTTGTTACATATTTTTAATGTAATTATTTTATATGATTCAATGTTTGCCTGTATGAAAAATGGATGTACCTAACACATATCTAGTGTTTGAAATGATCAGTAGCAGGCATGGCATCCACTAGTACTGTAGTCCAGGACAGTTGTGAGCTGTCCTATTGAATCTGGGAAATGAACTTGAGTCCCATGTAAGAAACAACAACCACTCTTGAAACCTAGGCTTTCTCTTCAGTCCCATAAAATTTAATCTTTCATCTTTTACTTTATTCCTTTGAGAAAGGCTCTGTCATAGAAATTAGAGTTAAGCTACCATCATCATGCCATTGAAGAAATGGAAAACAAAATGTATACATTTTCTGTAACAATCTGGACATGGGGCATGTGCTAAGCTCCATGTTTAGTCAGAAGACATCTTGAACAAGTTGGTTGTCTTCTTCACTCACGTGGATTCTCATGATCAAACTCAGGTCATCTGGCTTGGTACCAAGAACTCTTAGCCACTGAAATTATCTGGATAACGCATCATATATATTTTAGCATAATACCAGTATCCCTTGTCTTCGTTAGGGTTTTACTGCTGTGAACAGACACCGTGACCAAGGCAACTCTTACAAAGTACAGCATTTAATTGGGCTGGCTTACAGGTTCAGAGGTTCAATCCATTATCACCAAAATAAGAGCATGGCAGAATTCAGGCAGGCATGGTGCAAGAGGAGCTGAAAGTTCTACATCTTCGTCTGAAGGCTGCTAACAGAATACTGACTTCCAGGCAGTTATGACTAGGGGATTAAAGCCCACGCCCACAGTGACAAACATTTTCCAACAAGGCCATACCTCCTAATAGTGCCACTCTCTGAGCTGATCATATGCAAACCATCACATTCCAGTCCCTGACCCCCACTGGCTTATTCAAACATGGGTCTAAGGGGTCATACCTAAACATAGTATAATGAAAAATACATTTAGTCCAACTTCAAAAGACCTCATAGCCTATAGCAGTCTCAATAGTGTTAAAAGTCCAAAGTTTAAGATCTTTTCTTAGATTCATCCAGTCACTTAACTGTAATCCCCAAAGAAAGACAGAAAATCAGCTGGGAAAACTTCAAACTCTGCATCTCCATGTCTGATGTCAAAGCAGTCTTCATATTTCCAACTCTTTATTTTTTCATCTTTGTTAACTGCAACAAACGTCTTTCACCTGGGTTTGTCCACTCCCTGTTAGCAGCTTTTCTTAGCAGACAGACAACAGCTGTGGCATCTCAAACATCTTGGGGTGTCCGAGGAAACTTCAATGTTAGAGCTTCTTTCTTCTATGTCTGGGATACACACATGAACTTCTGGGTTCCTCCTTCTGGGATGTCATCACTTCTTCAGCTCTGCCCTCTGTAGCTCTCTAAGCTCAAGTTGATCTACTCCACTACTGCTACTGTTCTTGGTGATTATCCCATGGTACTGGCATCTCCAATACACTGGGGTCTTCTGATGCAATGAGGCTTCATCAATAGCCTCTCATAGGATCTCTTCATGGTGCCAAGCCTCAACTCCTTTGCATGACTCCTTCAGTCATGGGGCATCAACTGCAACTGAGATGCATTTTTACCAATGGCCTTCCATGATTTCTCACAGTGCCAAGCCTCAGCTGCTCTCCATGATGCCTTCATGCCTTCAAAACCAGTACCACCTGGGTAACTCTTACACATTACCAAGTATAGCTGCTGCAGGAGGTACAACCTTGGCTATCTCTGGGACACAGCTTCTTTGTGCTCTCAGAAAACAATTCCCAGAAGATTTCATCTCAGTGATGCTGGTCTGTTCTTAATCACCATTAATTTCTCAGCTCCAGCTAACCAGCATCAACTGTCTCAGAAGACCCTTCTATCCTTCACTCTAAAGCCAGAGCCACATGGTTGAAGCTGTTCTGCTCTGCTGCTTGCTGGGGCTGGAACATCCCCCCCCCCTTATTCTGTTACCAGGTTTCTGTTTTTCAACTCTCTCACTGCCTAAGCTTGGAACTTGCTCTGTAGACTGATGTTGAACTCAGAGATCTGTATGACTGTCTCCTGGGATTAAAGGTATGTATAACCTTCTATGGACTTAATCTTTTTCTTCAGCTAAAACTTGCTCTGTCCCAGGCTGGCCTTCAGCTCAGAGATCTGCTTGGCTTTATCTCCTGGGATTAAAGGTGTATACCACCATGCCTGGATCCAAATTTAGCTGGTTAGGCTTTTACCTCAAAGCCCCACTGCCTTAATCTGCTGTCTCCTAGAACACAGAATTCGGCTTCATTTCACTTCCTGGTGCCCCTTTAATACTTGAACCATATATTTTACATTTCCCCTTTTCAAGCTTGCTATGCTTGATCAAAATGCTCTTCATGAGACTTAACCAAAGAACAAGATCCATGGTGGGCATTTCTGAGACTTCCTTTGTCAATTCAGTTAATCTGAGTCTCTTCACCTTAGACTCAGGCAGACAAGGCAGACTCTTCAGACAAGGGCAAGAAGTAGTCACATTTTTCACCAAAATACCACAAAATAATCTCTAGACCACATATTGAAAATCTCCACTGAAACCTCTTGGGCCAGGTCTGCACATTTCAAATCACTCTCAATAACAAAGTATTCCATATTCCTACTGGGATAACACATTGAGCCTCCTTTAAAGCATTACATTGCTTTCCAAATCCAAAGTCCCCAAACCCACATTCTTTCAAACAATAACATGGTCAGGCCTATCACAATACCCCAGTCGCTGATACGAACTTCCGTCTTAGTTAAATGTTTTCATTGCTATAAGGAGACATTGTGGCCAAGGCAACTCTTATAAGGACAATATTTAATTGGGGCTGGCTAACAGGTTCAGAGGATCACTCCATTATCATCAAGGGAAGAGCATGGCAGCATCCAGGCAGGCTTGGTGCAGGAGGCGCTGAGAGTGCTACATCTTCATCTGAAGGCTGTGAGCAGTATATTGACTTCCAGGCAGCTATGACTAGGATATTAAACCCACACCTAAAGTGACAAAGCAACTCCAAAAGGCCACACCTCCTAATAGTGCCACTCTCTGGGCTGAACATATGCAAACAATCACATCCCTCAAGGTTTATCTACTTTTACCTTAAAAGCAATATTTGATGTCTGGCTACATTCTTTACAGAATATTTCCAAATATCTAAACATTATGTTTTTAGAATGAAATGACTCTCTATTATGGTTTCTTTCTTATTTGTACTGAGGGAAGTCATGCTTTACGTATTTATTGGTTATTTCGATGCTGTGAAATGATTATTTCTTTGGGTGATTTAGTATTTCAATGATTTTTTTCTCATAGTCTGATAGGAAGCATTACCTATAGTTTTAACCATTTTATTGAAGTATAATTTACATGTAGTAAAATTTAACAATTTTAATGATTTTAAATATACAATTAGATATTATTATCTAATTATGATCTGCATGAAGTTTTATAACTGTGATCATCAGCTAGTTATTTAGAGGTAGTGTTACAAAATCCAAATGTTGTAAGATGTAACATTTGTGTTATTAGTAGTTTTAAACTATTTTATACTAAGGGCAAAATCTTTAATGTAATAACGCTGCATTTAATACTGTGATTTTTCTTTAATAAGATGACATGCATAATTGAAAGAAAATCTAATTTGCAATTCTTAGGTGAAACATTTTATTTATTTTCACTAAATAAGGATTGATAATTATCATTTTCATGCCTTTTATATTCTCATTAATTTTGTCAAATTTGAAGGATCATTCAAAGGAGTTGAAAGAATGTAAGAGCCCAAGGATGGAGAGCTGTACAGCAAAATGATATCTTTTGGGTAAGACATAGCCACAGAAATTCACTGAACCTGTTTTTATCTTTATAGACTCTGGATAAACTAGGTCCCTCCATATTTCGCCCTGGATAGAGGAGGAGATCATGAGGCATGACTTTCTGTGACATGCCATACACACTTAATAGTAGCTGGTAAGCAGTAGTTATGGTTAAGTTGCCTTCTTTCCAGTAAATGACCCCTGACGAATACTGGAGTAAGAAATGCTGACTATATTAAGTGAATCACAAGCAAGGGAAGACATGAAAGTAGGAGGGGTTTGTGGAGAAGAAAGTTTCCAGAGTGATGAGGGAGATGAGAAAAAGGACTGTGCAGTGGAAAATCACTAGAATACCTTGTATAAATGTATGGAACAATACAATCAACCACTGAGTGGACATGCTGTCACCCAGGATGAACTTCTGATTCTGCTTGCAGTTATAATAATAATTACTTTACTTTCATTAGAGTAGCATTTTCAGGTATTTAAAAGATCAGAACAGTCAAACTTTCTGGGCATTTACCAATATTTATTAATTTTTTCAATACAGACACACACTGACTTACATTAAGCGTGTATCTTCCATAACTCACACTGAGATTAATATAAGGTCAAAATGTATTAGTACAGCTCAACTACAAAACATTCAGTCTTCACCACATAGGACACTATGGAGTGTAGGTTATTTATCCTTCTTATCTTTTGGTACCTGGGTGCTACAATTTGCTGTCATCAACCAGCTGCATAAGCGAATATTTTAGGCATAAATCGTGAGCTTGAGAAAAAGAACACAATTTAATATTCAAAGAACAATTTCTGCAAAATGCTAATTTCTTTTGCAATGACTTGAAAATAAAACACTATGTCAAACCATCCTTACTCAGAGACATCTGTATGACACATGCTCCATTATTTTTATCACATTATGTCTAACTTTACATTTATAAATGATGTATAATTTTTCAACAATCTACCTCCAGTTATCCAATGTTGGCATTGTATATTACAAATAAGAGAAGAAGGGTCAGCCTGTGAAATATCTGTGGTGCAAGCCTGAGGTCCTGATACCTCAAATCAGCAGCACGCATATAAAATTGAGGTCATGCACCTGTAATCCCACCCTTGGGGAGACTAAAGGAGGAAGACAATTAGAGCGTACTGGCCAGACAGACAGTTTAGCCAAATTGATGAGTACTAGACTGAGTGAGAAAGCTTATTTCCAAGGAATAAATAGAAAATATTTGATTATGACACATAATATTTCCCCTAGTCTCCACCTACCTCCTTATGCACATATTTACACAGATGCACACTAACCCGGATACACTCAACACATGCATTGAGTGAGACTCTGCTTTGTGCTCTTGGATAGATGTGTCTAAGTTAGAGATTTTAGGTAATTTGCATTTTTGCCTGGCTTCTCATATTTAGATTCATGCTATTTAAACTTACCACTTCCTTTTTCATTTTATCCTATATTTTTCTGTTTAAAAACTAACAGCATTTGTCAGTTCAGTAGTTACTGTAGGAAATGGTAAGTGTGAGCCTATGCCATTGGAGCCATCAGAGAGGAACTGGCAGAAGACACCTGATTCTCATAGGCAGTGATACACTTAATAATAATTACAATAATTATCAGTCTAAATGATTTGGTGAAAGTCGCCAGATTCCACCAATTTTCCATAAATGAAGAAGTTTCATTGACTTTCGATGAGAAGGTGATTCTTCCCAGAGCACTTGCTGTGTGCTTGTGGAGCCCTTGATGTTGCTGTGAGCAGTAAAGATGGAGTGGATCTCTGTGACAAGAAAATAACTTTATAAGTGTTAGCACATGAAGACTAATAAGATATTAAGGAGTTCATGACTATAGCAGAAGTATTCTGACTATCATTCTCCTCTATTGTGTTTTCTTCTATTTGCCTAACTTCTGTTAAAGATTACCCGTGGCTTTTCAAAGGGATGCTGTGTGCTACTGGTGAGGGGTTATGCCAAGGACTTGGGCTGATGATATTATTTATTATTTTTAAGTCATTTATGTTACCACTTCTCCTAACTTTGCATAAATGAAGTGCTGTCCTAGAAATATTTGAAAACTTTAATGATTTCAATATATTTTTATTAAAAAGATTTAAAGTATGAAGAGAAAGAAAATTTTAAGAACAATTATTTAAAAGAAATATGAGATCTCACCTTGAAATATTTCTCTCATTATTTCTTTCTTCTAAGGTTCATTATTAAATGTTTGATTGACATTTTTCTCATAATAAATCCTCTGAGGACAGCATTTAGCCTGTGGAGGGAAAGGCGTTTTGAAGTATAATAGCATTAGTTTCAGTGTGTTCAAACCTTCCCTAATTGAATCCTTTGTTCTTCTTGTTCTATTAATAAAAATGAGGTACAGGAATACTAATCCAACAACCCACTTGCTCTGGCAAGAGATCACACCCCAAGACCTTCTAGTTCTGTGTATTCTCACGTTAATGATACACCTTTGATCTCTCTGGCTGGAATACAGTTATACCCTCAGTACACATCTATAATCCTAAACAGTGGAGGTAAGGTTAGTTTGCAGAAAGAAGCA
Source organism: Rhynchomys soricoides (assembly GCA_019843965.1). Classification (NCBI taxonomy): domain Eukaryota; kingdom Metazoa; phylum Chordata; class Mammalia; order Rodentia; family Muridae; genus Rhynchomys; species Rhynchomys soricoides. The sequence goes on from JADRCH010000263.1 coordinate 3,006,906, forward strand.
GCCATGTTTGAAAGTGTTATCTAATTGAGGGTCAGACAAAGTGATGAATCAGAAAAGGTTTGACAAAATGAGTCAGAGTTGTAGAAGCCAAGAAGTGCTTGCTGAAAGGAGTCTGATATAGTTGTCTCCTGAGAGGCTCTACCAGAGCATGACAAATACAGAGGCGGATGCTTGCAGCCAACCATTGGACTGAGCATGGGGTCCCCAGTGGAGGAGTTAGAGAAGGACTGAAGGAGCTGAAGGGGTTTGCAATCCCATAGGAAGAACAACAATATCAACCAACCAGACCCCCCATAGCTCCCAGGGACTAAGCCACCAACCAAGGAGTATACCTGGAGGGATCCATGGCTCCAGCCACACATGTAGCAAAGGTTGACCTTGTCAGGCATTAATGGGAGGAGAGGCTCTTAGTCCTGTGAAGGCTTGATGGATGCTCTAGTGTAGGGGAATTTGAGGGGGGAGTGGGTGGGTAGGTAAGGGAACACCCTCATAGAAGCAGGGGGAGGAGTGATGGGATAGAGGTTTTCAGGGGAGGGGGACTGGGAAAGGAAACAGATCCACCCAACACTTATAGGACTAGTACTTGAAAGAGAGGCTCCTTAAGAGCAGCTTAGAGAACAGAGGTTGTTGAATGGTTCAGTCAGTTCAGTTCAACCAGTGCAGTTGAGTTCAGATGAGTTGTTTCCCGAGTTCCATTCAGTTTTGTACAGTTCCTGCAGTGCAGGTCAGCAAAGACAGCCTCATAGCAGCTGGTATATGCTATCTGGTAGGTGGTACAGGGTTTGAGAGACTTCAGGGGTCCAGGTTAATTGAGACTGCTGGTCCTCCTACAGGGTCACCCTCCTCAGCTTCTTCTAGCTTTTCCCTAATTCAACCACAGGGGTCAGCAGCTTCTGTCCATTGATTGAGTACAAATATCTGCATCTGACTCTTTCAGCTGCTTGTTGGGTCTTTTGAAGGGCAGTCATGATAGGTCCCTTTTTGTGAGCACTCCATAGCCTCAGTAATAGTGTCAGGCTTGGGGCCTCCCCTTGAGCTGGATCCCACTTTAGGCCTGTTGCTGGACCTTCTTTTCCTCAGGCTCCTCTCCATTTCCAACCCTGCAGTTTATGCATGTCTAAAAATTACTAATGTCCTTAGTTATGGTCATACTACTTATGAGTGTTGGTGTCAAGTGTGTTTTTAAATTTTTGTTTAATATTCAGTGTTGTACTAAAGATATCTGAAGTAATTTGACCACCATTTCAAAGAACAAAGCAAGTTTGACACTGGGCCTATTTTTGTAGACCAATAACATATAAGGACACATGTAATCCAAATGAAGCATATGTCAATCAAAACATTAGATTAGTCCTATTATTGGGAAGAATTGAATATTGTACAATTTTCAAATTATTCCCTTAGTTTGATCTCATCTTATCAAAATTAATTCAAAACATCTTCTCATCAGTGATAAACTGTAATGAAATCAGTCAAATGAAGTTGCAATTGAAAATCTGAACTCAGTGTATTGACAATCTAGAAATATTAAATGATTTATCTATAATCATAAATATAAAGTATGTATATTTATGCCAAGTAACATTCATGTCAAGATGCTAAAGTAAATTTAACATATGCCTTATTTAAAAAGCAAAGAATATCTTGAAATCTTTTGGTTAGAGATTTCTCTCTGTGTTATCTACCCCATAAACATTTTTTGTCAATTACAGAATGTAAATGTTTAACTTATTTCAGAATTCTGGCATCCAGAATTGTGGAGATCACTGTGTTTTGGGTCATCATGTGTTGGGCAATTTTACTAGTCACAGGCAGCTATGTAGTTACATAAATTAAAAAACTATAACAAAAACCTAAATTGTTTGCTCATGAATTTGAAAAAGAGTAAAGGGCTATAAATGATTAGAGGGGAAGAGGATTAGAAATAATGTAATTATATTTTATTTTGAAATAATTTTATTATGTTTAATCTTTAATAATTTCAATATAGGACTTTGGGTAGGATGATTCTAGAAGTGAAACTCCTGAGTATAAACACTTGTTTAAAATTTTGATGAGTTCTACACTAAAATGTCCATTGAGAAGACTATCAATTTACATCAACTATTTGTGAACTATCTATATCTGACATTTTAAAAGTATTGGCTGATTTTCTATCTTGTGGATGAAAATTTTATCTACTGTCTATTTAGTTAATTTTTCTTGTTACCCTATAAAGCTGAACATTTTTCATAGTAAAATATAACTAATAATTTTAAAGTTGTTTTTTGTTTTTTTATGGTTTGGTTTTAAAGTGATGAGAATCATGAATATTGATCATGCCTATTTAAAACCTGAAGTAGTTATTTGAACCTCTATATAAATGTTCATGTTTGCTTGGAATATTTTCTTTCAATATCTAAATCCTGGAGATAATCTCATAATTGTAAGAAAATAATCCTGTGTCAAACATATTTTGGTTATTTGCCCAATGAACTCTCCTACAAACAGGTCATGAGCTGATACAAACCTTCCTTATCTATCATGGTAGCAGGGGGAGGGACTTTCCAACTTGACAGTAACATGATTGGTTGACATTTGCTTGGCACACTCCTATTGGTTAGTAATGATTTCAGCTTGGTGTGAACAATGGTTGCTAGCTTGATCAATCTACTTTAGACGTTAAATACTTTCTCCTTAAGGACTGGTTGGTAGTTGCTTGGAATGGAGTGACTATTTGCCCTGGGAATTTTGATTGTTACCAAGGTGACATGGCTCCTGGAACAAGCTGGGGTTCTCCAGTAGCTGAGTTCATTCAGAGAGCAAGTTAATTGTAAAATGTCATCTGAAAGCAAAATAGAGTTTGTAATACTAAGCTGGGGCCTTCAAGGAATAAGAATAAAAGAAAGATATCAGGGTTGAAAATGAAAAATGGTGAAGAACATGCAAACAAAACCAAATTCTTAACAGTCTTGAAAGAAACCATCATTATGAACCCCCCCCCCCAAAAAAAATCAAGAAACATTTTCCAATAATTTGCTATTTAGATGATAGAACCAAATCAAGGGCAAGTTTCTATAATAATGATTGGCTAAAGCACTGATCTATGAGTATAGCAGAAAGTTATTGGGGATCATTTTATTGACAATCTTTATCTTAACACCTGTGGATCTCTCTTTTCTGTCTTTTCTGGTGAGAGATGAACATATCCCATCTCTGACTCATTCTGTGAAATCTTTCTCTGATTCATCAGTTTGTCTGACTCTCAATTAGACTTCAGTTTCAAACATGGCTTCATCATTATACAAACTAACCTTACATCCATTCAAAAGGCATGTTTGAATTCTAGCCAGAGGAATGAAAGGTATGTTATTCCATCTAGATCGCACATACCTAGAAATTGTATGGATGTGATCTCTTGTCAGAGTCATCATATTGCTAAATTAAATTTCTCTATTTAATTGTCTTAGCATATTTTTTCAGGCAGAGCCGACTGTAAGTCAAAGATTTTGTGGTTGGGTTGGTGTCCACCTTTCTCTTTCAGTACCCTGAAATGTAGCTTCTGATATGAAATAGACTAGAATGTATGCGTGAAGGCTCCATGTAGGTACCAGCTCAACTTCTGTGTGCTCAATAAGTTGTGTGGATGTTGTCTGACCCTACTGTAGGTATGAGAAGAGCATCTTTATCTTACCAATGGCCTGGGTTGTTTGGGAACTTCCATGGGACTCACTTGGCTAACAACTCAATTAAACACAACCTAATCCCTATTGATTCCTCCCAGTCCACTGAGAAAATCTATTCTATGTCTCTTTCCCAAGGAAACCCATGTGTCTTCCCTGGAGGAGCTAGAACATCCTCTTTACCTAATCATTTTGGGTCTAGGGATTATAGCTTAAGTATCCTTTACTTAATGGCTAATATCCACTTGTAAATGAATGCATAACGTATTTATCATTCTGGGTTTGGGTTACCTTAATAGAATGATGTTTTTCTAGTTCCATCCATTTGCTTGCAAATTTCATGATATTATTCTTTTTAACAGCTGGGTAATATTCCATTATGTAATGTACTACATTTTTTTTTATCCATTCTTTAGTTGAAGAAATCAAGGTTGTTTCTAGTTTCTGGTTATTATGACTAAATCCACAATGAACCTGGTTGAGCAAGTGTTCCTGTGGTAAGATGAAACATCCTTTAGGTATATGCACAAGAGTGGCATACCTGGTTCTTGAGGTAAGTTGATTTCCAACTTAGTAAGGAACTGTCATATTGATTTCCATAGTCACTGAACAAGTATGCATCCCATCAGAAATTTAGGGGTAGTCCCCTTGCTCCGCATCCTTGCAAGCATGACATGTCACTTCTTTTGTTGATCTTACCCATTCTGAAAACTGTAAGAAGGACTTTTGAAGTTGTTTTGATTTGCATTTCTCAAATGGCTAAGAATGTTGAGTATCTCAGCTATTTGAGTGTTTCTAAGCTATTTGAGTTTCTTCTGTTGAGAATCCTGTTATACCTGTATCCCATATTTTAATTGAATTATTTGCTTTTTTTAATACCTAGTTTCTCGAGGAATATATATATATATATATATATAGAAAGAGAGAGAGAGAGAGAGATTCAGTTTGGATAAACGTAGTTGGTAAAAATATTTTACCATTCAATAGGCTGCTGTTTTGTCCAAATGACAGTGTTCTTTGCCTTACAGAAGCTTTGGGATTTCATGATGCCCTATATATTAATTGCTGATTTTTAGTGCCAGTCCTATTGGTGTTCTGGTCAAGAAGTTTTCTACTATTCCAATGCATTCAAGGCTTTTCCTCAATGTCTCTTCATATGTTCAGTGTATCTGACTTAATGTTGAGGTAGTACAATTTATTAAAGGCTGTCTTTTATTCTAGTATTTTTGGCCTCTTTATTAGGTGTCAATAGGTGTGTGGATTTACATCTGAATCAAGAACTCAATTCCATTGATCAAAATCTGTTGTTATTCCAACTCACCATGTGGTTTTGATTTCTGTAGATCTGTAGTACAACTTAAAATCAGGAATGATGACAACTCCAGCCTTTCTTTTATCAGTCTGCATTGTTTTAGCTATCCTGTTTTGGTTTTGTTTGTTTGTTTGTTTTTCCATATGAAGCTGAGAATGATCCTTGCAAATTCTGAAGAGGATTGCATTGAATCTGTAGATTAATTTTTTGTAAAACAATACTTTTTAACATGTTAATCTACTGATCCATAAGCTTTGGAGATCTTTTCATTTTTTGATATCTTTTTTAAAAATTAAAATTTATATCATCCAAAACTTTCACTTGCTTGATTAGACTTATTCCAAGATATTTTAGATTATTTAAGGCTATTGTAAAAGGTGTCATTACCACTATTCTTTAATTAGTCCTTGTGTAATTGTTTTGTAGGAAAGCTACAGAATTTTTAAAGTTAATCTTGTATCCAGACTCTTTTCTGAAAGTGTTGATCAGTTGTAGGAGTTTCCTGGTGCAATTTTCAGGGTTACTTATGTATAGTATCATATCGCCTGCAAATAATTATACTTTGAATTCTTTCTTTCCAATTTATATCCACTTCATTTCTTTTGTTTAGTTTTTGCTATATCTAGAACTCCAAGTACTATACTGAATAGATATAGACAGACAGAATGGACAGCCCTGTCTTGTTCCTGATCTTAATGGCATTGCTTTGCTTTTGTCTTCATGTAAAATGGTGTTGGCTATAGCTCTTCGGTCTTTTGTATCCTTAATCATTCCACAAATTCCATTATGAAGGTATACTAAATATTGTCAAAGTTATTTTCTGCATCTACTGAGAAAATTGCATGGTTTTTTTTTTTTTTTCTTTTTCGTTTGTTAACATGGTGGATTACTTTTACTGATTTTCATATATGGAACAATCCATGCTCACGTAGAATGAATCTTAGTTGATCATGTTAGATAATCTTTTTGATATGTACTTGGATTTTGCATGCGAGTATTCTGTTGAATAGTTTACATCTATGTTCGTAAAGGAAATTGGTCAGTAATTCAGTTTTTTTTTTAAAGATTTATTAATTTATTATTATATGTGAGTACACTGTAGCTGTCTTCGGACACTTTTTTTTTTCTTCACTCTCTGGCCCTGCTTGCTCTGGTCCCACTCACTGTAGCTGTTTTCAGACACCCCAGAAAAGGGCAGCAGATCTATCTCATTACGGATGCTTGTGAGCCACCATGTGGTTGCTGGGATTTGAACTGAGGACCTTCTGAAGAGCAGTCAGTGCTCTTAATCCCTGAGTCATCTCTCCAGTCCAATTCTTTTGTTGTCATTGTTGTTAAGTCCTAATGTAGTTTGTGTAGCAGAGTAACTGCCCCTCATAAAGCATTTGGTAAATGTTCCTTCTGTTTCTCTTTTGTGGAACAATATAAGGAGAAAGCTGTAAACACTTCTTTGAAAGTCTATTGGAATTCTGTGCTAAAACCATTTGGACATGGCCTTTTTTTGGGGGGGGGTGTTTACTATTACTTATTGTTTCTATTCACTAGGTTTTATAAGTCTATTTTAGTTGTTTATCTGATCTTGATTTAATTTTAGTAAAAAGAACTTATTGGGAACATTATCCATTTCTATTAGATTTTTCCATTTGTTTGCATACAGGTTTTTAAACTACGACTTTATAGCACTTGGGGTTTCATCAGTGTCTGGTGTTATTTCCTGTTTTTCATATCTGTTTTTGTTCATTTTAATAGTATTTTTTATAGATAAGGGTTTGTCTATCTTTTTATTCCCCTGAAAGAATCAACTACTTGTTCCATTGAGTCCTTGTCTAGTTCTCTTTGTAATTTATTTATTTCCCTATCTCTTTCATTATTTCTTTCTGTTTACTCTTCTTGGGTGAACTTACTTCCTTTGGTTCTAGAGCTTTTAGGTATGCTGTTAAGTTGCTAGTATGAAATCTCTCCAGTTATTTTATGTGGGCACTCAATGCAATGAAGTTACCTGTTTGCACTGCTTTCATTGTGTCCCATAAGTTTGGGTACACTCTGTACTTGCTTTCATTGAATTCTAGAATGTTTTAAATTTCTTCTTTCTTTATGATTTGACCCAAACTTCTTTAGTTGATAGTTGTTCACTTTCCCTGATTTTGTAAGCTTTCTGGGTTTTTTTGTTTGTTTTTTGTTTTTATTTTTATCTGGCTTTAATTATAGTGGTCTGATAGGAAACAGAGAGTTATTTCACTATTCTTGTATCTTTTGAGACTTGCTTTGTTTTGAGTATGTGGTTAATTTTGGAGAAAGTTCCATGAGTTACTGAGAAGAGTTACTGAGAAGAAGGCATATTCTTTTATTGTTTGGATGAAAAAGTTCTGTAATTGATAAACTCAAAAGTAAACCAAAAATAAGTGAACATAAAAATGAAACAGTTTTCAAAACAATGAATCTCATTATGCAAGCATATTTTTAAAAAAAAGTCTTGGGAATTCTACAGGGTTATTAGAACAGTATCTAAAGTGAGATAAAAGTATAATTCACTGCAATTATTGAGGCACTCACTTTCTTTCACATTACCCTACAAATGGCCTTTAAGTAAGACCTTTTGTTGTATCCAGATGAATTTGCAAATGATTCAATCACTAAGTGCAGATCTCAGGACGCTATTGCTCTCAATGTCTGGAAGATCAGCTAAAGTTGAATTCTCATAAGTAAAGAGCCCATGACCTACTATTAAGCCCTCATTCTTGAATTCCGTGTTGTAAACAGTTTTCTCTGATCAGTAGAGAGGATAAATGCTTTCTGAATGACCATTCTTCAATGGGTAAGCAATACAGACACCATAGTAACTTGTGTCTTTGCAGCTATAAGTCCTCATAAGTTCCAAGAAAACGTACAAAAAGGGTCTATATATGTGTTCCAAACATGCTAAATAATTTTAAAGATCTAGAAGAAAGCAAAGCATCCAAAATTCGGTCTTAATTTAAGCATTAATGAGCTATTGAAAACCAAAGTGTATACATGTTGTGGGTTATGTGTATATGCATGTTTGCTTTCATGTGTGTGTGTGTGTGTGTGTGTGTGTGTGTGTATGTGTCTGTGTGTGTGTGTGTGTTAACTTTTATTTTTTTAATTTCAGAATTTCTCCATACAATTGTCTTGAGATCAAAGATGAATTTTATGATTGCAAACACTAAATACCATTTTTTTTTAGAAGTTTAGTCATAAGTTCCCATTGCATTTGTTGCTTACTTAAAGAACATAAGAGAATGTAAGTTATTCTTTAGAAAAAGATGAATTCAATATAATCTCTTATATTTCCTCTAAAGGACTTCTAATCTTTCTCAAAATTGTTAATTTTTTTTGACATGTAATATAGAAAGTTTTCCTCAAATATCTCAAGAATATTTAGGGGGGTTTTACAAAATGAAATGGAATGCCTATCATTAATAAAACTGCATAAGATATTATTATTATCATCATATTCTTCATTATTCCAGAAAGAGGCAAGGTTACTGTTGCTTCTGCCAGGCTGCATACTCCAAGAATACTGGCTTGGGGATTTCGCTGTGATTCTCCTGTTCCCTCCTCTCATCAAACTGTTGGACTGGGTGCTATGATTACTGACACAAACCACTGCATCTGCATTTTGTTGTTGTTTTTAATCTTTTATCCCCAGTTTGACAAACTTAAGTCTTCATGCTTGCTTGGTAAGCAGATTTAGATGGTGAGCTACATCCCAGGTCTGGGTAGAAATTTGAGAGTCTTGAGTTTTATGCATGGTTTTGTCATTGGATTGCTAATTCTATTTCTTAAGTTAATCAAAACAGCAATCTTTTTCCTCCTCCTAAGGAAACTTTTACTCCATTCCAGAACTTTGTAAGATGTCACAATTATCTACATTTCAGTACAAGGAAAACCAGACTTTCTAGATAAGCTCTAGAAAGCTCTCATATGGCAGAACCCATATATTTTGTAAATCTCTTTGTTTGTTTGTTTGCTTTGAACATGTAGATATAGACAATTCCAGGGCAGTGATGCAGGTGGACACTTATATAAAGAAAATTTCAGGGTATGGGTTCAGCTCCTCATACCTAGATTTAAAGAGACACTCGATCCAATTCTCCCTGTGCTACACACAAAAACAAGATAAATGAAAATAAACATACAGTTTATTTCCAAGATGAAATAGAAAGGAAATCCTTTGAGGACTTTATTGAAAACACTAAAATCTGGAGTGACACAGTAATAAGTATTGGTTTCTTGATATGTATACATAGTGAAAAATCAAAGTGTGCTTTGATTCCGTGAATCAGCAAAATGATATATAACTTAAATCTTTTATCTCTAAGGCATGATGTTTGGTAGATTTAGTCAGTGTACAACTGAAAGGAGGCAGGATGAATTAAAGAAGGGTTAATATCTTATGTCTGTGTTTGACAGCTTCTGTGTTTTATGATTCCTACATGAATATAAAACCAATAATTTGAGAATTTATCATTTTTATGCAACCCAAAGAGAGCAGATTTTTTCATATCCAATTGAAAAGAAAATGATGACTTATCCATGTTTTTTCCCCTCAATAAAACAACAGTTAAAATTTGAATGTTAAGTTTTCATGCCATTAACTGCATGAATTTCTGCTATTTCAGATACGTGTCCAGAAGGAGTAATCAAATGGTGAACTACAGAGAAGGTAAGCAAGGACTATATGGCATTCATGAAATACTGATTTCCAGTTATAATTACATAATTCAATTAAGAGTTTGTAGGTTGAGTGTGGTGTTCTAGTATGTACTTTAATCCCAGAAATAAGGGTGGGGGACAGAGCAAGCTAAACTCAGTGCATCTGGTTGCAAAACAGCCAGAGCTACATAGTCTGTCTAGTGGTTTGGATAACAATATCATATAATAATGCACAAAGAAAAGCATATTCCTATGAAGTTCATATAAATACATAATTATTTAAATCATTAAACAAAGAAAATAAATCAATATTAAAGAACACTATTAAAGCTCACCTATGAGTAATTTATAGTGAAGCTGAGTGGTTTTTCTTCTCTTTATACTGATTGAACCGCTGTAATTCGCCTAATATAAACTGAGCTATGGAGGTTTAACCCTCATGTGTATAAAATAGTTTTTTTTTTCTGTTTCGTTTTGTTTTTATTGTGTTTCCTGAGACCATGTTTCACTGTATAGACTGTTTTATCTGGAAACATGAGAAATGGACAAGCTGATTCCTGAACTTGCAAAGGTCCTCCTTTCTCTGCCTCCAGAGCATTGTGGTTACTGTGATGTGTAGTGGTCTGGCTGATATTTTTAATTATTTGTTTATAGTTTTGAAATCTAGATATTGAACAAACTCCCTAATACATAACTGATCAAGGTTCTGTTGCTTTTGGATGCTACTCTTCAGAACTAGAATAAGAAGATAAGACCAAATGATAAAGATATATTTTATTAGTGTAGCTTGCAGTCCATTGTAAAAAATCTTTCAGCAACTGAAGGGCTACATATTATAAATGATCACCAGTGATTCTAGTCAGTGATTTGTTTCTGTTATGGAACAATTAACATGATCACTATGTAAGCAGTAGTGACCTACATCAGGAAAAGTAAGTGGAGATACTTCATCCCCAGCAAACTTGTTCCCTTCCTTCTGTGGCAAAGGTTAGGTTCAGAATAAGTGACTGACAGAAGCAAGATTGAATGGCAGAATAAAGATAATAAAGGAATTAGACCATGTGACCACTCAAGTTGCCCCTAAATATGGTGTTTATACTCTTCTTTTTTACTCTGATAGTCTTTACCAGTATCTGTCAAGACAAAACTATTCTCCTTGTTTGTGTGTATATGTGTGTAAATATATATATATGCAGATATATACACGTAAGCATATGTGCGTGTGTGTGTGTGTTGGGGGTGGTGTTGTGTTTTTAGCACAACCTAAATGCTCTAAATCCAGGTCAATAGTAAAGGATGGAAATAGAGACAGTGAACATCTGGAGCCAGACATGGAAGGTCCAGGGAAACATCTTTGTTGTTGAAGTTGTGATTCATTCTTGAATCTATCCTATTTCCTTTGGCTTAAGTTAAATTCATCTAATGGGATATTGTCATTAATGTAAAGCATAATGACTGTGGGCATCCATGCTCTGATTGGCAAGATGGTTAATATGTTAATTGATTTGAGTCATCTTTGTGATAAAATAAGATCAAAATATGATAGCATATAATATTGATCACCTACAAATAGAATTTCTGAAGCTATTGATTGCTCTATTAATGTTATCACTTCTCTACTATCCTAATGTGAAGGAAGGGTTCTTTGGAAAAACCAACTCTGTTCTCAAGCTTAGTGGTCAAAATGTATAAGAAGTACCCTTTAGCTTGATGTCTGTGAGAGGAACTGAGGAAGCAATGGTGAGGATATGGAGAAGTACAGTAGATAGGTGAACCCATAGCCTGAGTTCCGCACTTCAGGACCTCTGAAGGTCTCCTCTTTTCACAATTTCTTTCCATAGCAGGTGAATTGGTTTATGTCCTTCTTGTTTTTGATATTTTCAAGTCTTCTGAATATGACATTCCCTAGCAAAAGAAGAAAGAGGGAACACTTTTCAGATGAAGTGATTCTTGAAGGTAATGAGAGCTGAGGCAAGGGTACATGGGGGAGATGGGTACACATCACTGAATCCTACAAGTCTATTTTACAGAACTATGTTTCTTTTTGGATATTAAGAAGAAAACAAGATGATCAACTGTAGCTGATAAACAAATCATTCTAACCCTAAGTTTTCTACCCATATGCTCTTTGCCAAAAGTTCTTTACTATTCTTATTAATATTTTATTAAATTAAGAAACATGCATTTATTTGTGAAATAAGATTTCTCTGTTTTACCCTGGCTATTCTGAAACTAGCTCGTTAGACCAGGCTGGCCTCAAACTCAGAGATCTGCCTGCCTTTGCGTCCCAAGTTCTGGGAGTAATGGCATATGCCACCACCACCCAGAAACATTTTTCAATACAAAGTCTACTATGAAAATTTTTCTGATTACATATCATCTCAGAAAACATTATGTGTACTTATAAATAAAAATGTAAAGAAGGAAAATAGTGACTATGTTACTCAAGGGTCCAAACTCAAAGTTCTAAAGGTAATTTACAGTTGTTGTACCAGTTAATCCATAAGGGTGAATTCATTCCAATAACTCCAAGCCAATTTATGCTAAGAAAAGTAAACTAACATAAGTATACTTTATTTTAAAATGCATTTCTTATGAAACCTAAGTCACTTGATTAGTGATACATTGACTAAAGAGAGGCCCATATAGTGCCATACAATGATATGCTATGCAGTACCAAAGTAATTAGCAGATTTTTTGGAAGTTCAAAGCTTTCTTAAGAAGGATTGTTGAAAATATAAAACACAAATTACTAACGATGCTGTGTCATATGTAAAATTTCATAGAAGAAAGAAGACTGCTACAGAATCCAATATTTCTACTCTTTAATTTCCATTTGTCTCATGACTATGTTTGTAAAGACAAACCTCAATTTAGTTCAAGAATTGTAGTGAATTTTTATATTTTATACTTTGAAGCATCCATAACATTTTAACTAAAAGAAAGTCTAAAAAATAATTTCAAAACTGAGTTAGCAAGAAGAATGCTCAAAATCCTGCCTCTCCTGCCTTACTCCAGTATTCTGAAGAAGATTGTCTCACCAGTGGATGATTCAGTCTATGGCATTAGCATCACTCATGGACTTGGGAATAGATTCCTAGGGATGAACTCAAACAAATCGAAATTGAAAGTTTGAATGAGAAGTCAAATTGCCCTCAGACAAACTACCATGTTAATGTATCTTAAAATACAACAACTGAGAATCAATTCAGAATCTAGAGAAGTTTAGATTGGTAGATTCAAATATAACAACATGTTGTTGATACCATCCAGATTATAAGGCATTAAGGAATGTTTATGAGATGCACATATATAGCATTTGTCAGGACTTTCCTCCTGAATTCACTTTTAAAGGGTCCAGTCATCCTTGTAAACCTCCCAGATAGACAGGTTCTGAGTCAAAACCAGTAACCAACATGCATGTCCACTAGATGGCAAAAGTGGAGCAACACCACCAAGTGTCAGTGTAGCATGACAGACAGTATATTTGTTTTCATGGGTGTGGGTGTAACTTGAGCATTTATTTTGGCTGGAGGATTGATGTTTATTCCAAGATATCAGTCATTTATTGATTTAGTTGGTAAAATTGAGGAATTTTGGCAAAGTCCTTTGTGTTTGTTTATTTTTTAATTCATGTTATTTTTGCAGCTCTGCTTTTAGTAACTGAATAAATCATAACTGAAAATTCGTAAACTTGCACAAAGCATACAAATGTCAATGGAATTTATCTTTGTTTTCCCCCTGGAAATATTTAATAGCCCTTGCACTATTTTAAATGCTACAATCTAAGTTTTATGGTTTAAGTATGTAAGTAAAATAATCTCCAAATCGCTACATTTTGATTTGAATAGATTAGACATTCTTCTATTTGATAGATAAGATATGATTTTCTGAGGTTGCTACTCTCTCCTTTGGGTTGAATACTGATATGATGTGAAGATTTTTATCAAAAACATTTTTGGTGTAAGCATGTGGAATTGTACTAAATATTAACTGAGGCATAAATATTTTCAGTAGCAAGCATTTCATGAGCTTTAGGGAGGGAAAGTAAGAGGCATCACTTTTTTTGGTGTGTTTATTTAATCAATTGCATCATTAGCAACTCCATGTAAACATTTTTCAGCCATTATGGACATACAGAGGAGAAAAATAGAGGAGAAACATAAATATTATTTTTTTTTTTGGCATAGAGGACTTCTCATGGACTTTTGCTGGCCCTGAAATGTCTTCCTGTTTTGTAAAAACCTCGTCACTGAAACAAGACATTCACACTGAACTGATCCCTATATGTTCCAGGGAAATTGTAGATCAATGTTTTACAATGTGTCATTATCAGGTAACACATTCTTCACAGTAGGTAATTAGCAGGTGATAATGAGAATCAAGTCCAATATTTCACATATGCCCCGAAAGCTACACTTCCAGCAGGTAGAAAGAGCTGAGAAAAGGAGTTACAAAATAGTTTCCCAAATATAACTTCACTAAACGCAAAGGCAAAATCTTATAAAAGACATCACAAAGGTGGAAAAATATTCCAAAATATGAATATACCCACAGATAGGTAAGAGTGTAGATCATTAATATTACATAATCTGTACCATGCAATATGTTTTAGACAGAGTCATTCTAACAGTAACAAAAACTATTTTCATGTTAACTGATCACAAATATTACATGGCTCATTCATCATTCTTTTCTTATGCTTCTAATTTTTCTTCCCTTTTTTACATGTCAAATGTTGAAAAATTGTAACTATTGAACATGTAGTCCAAATGATGGTATTATATATGAATATTACATATGAGGATTAAATAATACTAACATATTCCTCAGCCCCAATAATACCTTGGAAGGTAATAGTGACTAGAAATTGAGTAACAGTCAAACCTGGTGAGACATACTGGATAGAATCTATGCCACGATTCTGCTAACAACGAGTTAGCCTCTGAATCTCCATCATCAGATGACCAAAGCCTTCTAAAGACTTATGAAAACTAGGGGATTTACAGAGACCAGAAGAAAAACACTTAGGTTCAGAGTGACCTGGGATTTTAAGTTTCAGACTTTCATGCTACATCAGATGTTTCATGCTGTGCAATCAGAGTAAAGTAATTGGATTTTTGTTGTTGGTGGTGGTGGTGGTTTTGGTTTGTTTGTTTGGTTTTTCCTTTAAAAAAATGTATTCTTAATCTTTTCTTACAGTTCAGACAATATACCCCTTCTGGTCCACTTTCTGACTGTTCCACATCCCACACCTGCCCCCGCCCCCTGCAGTATCCAAGAAGATGTCCCCACTCCACCCCCACCCCACCAGACTTCCCTACTCCCTGGGGCCCCAAGTCTCCAATGTTAGGTGCATCTTGTCTAACTGAGTCCGGACCAAGCAGTCCTTTGCTGTATATGTGTTCATATATGCTGGTGTATGCTGCCTATTTGGTGGCTCAGTGTCTGAGAGATTCCAGGGACCAAGTTTGTTGAGACCTCCATTGTCTTCCATTTGAGACTGTTGAAATAAACAAAAGTGAATGTTTCATGAGGAAAGACAGAAGCACACTAAGAACATGGATGAACTTACTATGGTGCTGGGCATTGAGAACACAAAAATTAGTTATTACCCTTATGTCTATCATTATGCTGTCCTGAGAGCTTTGGTGTGATTTATATATTTATCACTCTGAAATGGCAGAATATTAACCTATTGTAATCCATAAATGAATGTAGAATAGGATATTGAATTAGATAGAGGTCACCTCACATGTAGGAAGATATTAAATTACAGAATGTGGAGCAAGTGCAAGAGGAGAGTTCAGGAGGGAGGGAAGAAAATCTCACTGAACAGATAAACTCTTCCAGGGCAATGAGTTCTAGGCTAGGTGTTAAGCACTTTCTGTCTCATAAATGTTTTGTACTGTCAATGACAGATTGTATGAAGGGAAGAATGTATTATTCTCAACAAAGAGTGAAGAATTTTGAGAAGAAACATGGAATTATCCATATAAAAATCTTGATCATTGACTGATATTTCTTGCATGAACAGAAATACACACACACATACACACACACACACACACACATGGCAGCTCCCCTCTCTCTGTATGTATATAGATATTAACCAATATAGATATTGGTTAAAAGCTCTGTGTTATATATAATTCAATAGTCATAGGTCATATTTATGCTGGTTTTATACAGTTAGGCAGATTATTTTACTACCTAACAATGAACCATATATTTTTTAGCATTTTTAAAGTCCATAAATGAAACTATTTCCTTCTAGACAGCTCTTACTACATTTACTATAATAGATTTTGACATATCCAATGAATTGCAGATATGACACAGCAATGTGACCTTCTCTTGCATTCTATACTATACCTGTGAAAGCTCCAGTTCTACATTTCCCTTAATTGACCCACTATAATAATAAAAAGAAATAATTACATTTTTTTTAGCCACTCAGATTGCTCACTAGGAATGTGCAATTGTTATAGAAGCTGCCTATACTGAGAAAATGCCAAAGGCATTAACAGAAATCTAGAGTTCATGAAAAGGTTCTGCTTTATTAGTCTTTGCTGTTGAGTAAAATTATGCTTAATGAGAGAGGAAACAAAGGTGGAGAGACAGTACTGTTTTTTGCATAACTATGGAAACAGTTGCTAGGAGGCACACACAGCTACAAATTCACTGCTGAGACTCACTTCTGCAACCCCCAACCTTGGCCCCATTTACAAGGTTTATATGGATATTCATTGCTGTATCTGGTCGGTGAAGATTTTTGATGATGGCTATTCTCTCTCTTTTCTTGTTCAAGTTTGAAGGCACATATCATTGTGACAAGACAGGCTGCTAATGAGAGAAGAGGTATATGTTAATATCCAGTGAGATTGCTTTCTTGTGTTGAATTAAACATTCTTATTTCTTAGTGCATTCCAAGCACCTTTGACAAGACATGAAATGAAAGATTTCAAAAATAACGCAGCATATCTTCACCTTTCATTCCATGTCTGTCTTTTTAAATGGACATTACAAGCAAAATTAATTTTTAAGACTAGTGAGAATCTTCTTTCTATAAATCATTAGACTGTATGGTGCTGGATAACACACTTTGTGTTAGATTGTTTAGAAGATGCTTTTCAAATAGGACACAAACAGGCTGATAATTTAGTCAGCCAACAAACAAATCTATATTATTAATTACCACTGTCAGAAAGTGGCTTTGTACCTGATTACTAGCAATGACTGTTGTGGAATGAATTCATGATAATAAGATCCTTGAATCTCTGGAAACATTGCCTGACAGATTAACCAATTTGTGATTTATCCAATTGAGAGTATCTCAGGAAGATGTGTGTGTGTGTGTGTGTGTGTGTGTGTGTGTGTGTGTGTGTCCCTCCCTTTCAATTGTGATAACAAAGCTTTCTGCTTGCAAATGTGATAGGATTTTTAAAAAGATATATAAACTCCTGGAAGAAACAGGTTCTGCTCACTAGGACTTATTACACCTAGCCACTCTCTTTAACAAGAAATTGTGAAACCATCCAACCAACCAACCAATATCCATCCAAACAATCAACCAACTAAACAACCAACCAAACAAACAACCAGTCAACCAACAAATCAGATTTTATGAAATTCAGATAGCAGATGTTTACTAATTAATAAAGCTGTTCTTCAATCTCTTTCTCTTTCTTAAAAAGATACTTGCTACTGCATTATGCTCATACACAATATTCTCAACTATCCCCTTATCTCAGGCTTAGCTGTTAGTAACCATCTTCTATCAGCAAATCCAACTATCTCTTATTGCATTCTACAACACAGTCACAGGTTCTGAGGATTAGGAGGAGGCCATATCTGGGGAACATCATGCCACGTAACTCAGAATACAAAGTAACATTTCAGAGTCCATAATGAAATTGGCATAATTATTTTTACCATGGTAGCCAAATGAAATGAGGTATCAAAATCGAATTTTACTATCTTTCTTAAATGTGGGCAGTACAAAATACTTGCTTGTATAAACAGTCTCTACTAAATTACTGCAATCTGATTTCTGAAAATAGAGATAAGAAGCCACATGGGAGAGCAAATGTAGTGGAGCAAATAAGCAAGTGAAATATACTCCATATAAATTAATCTATATATTATATTGTGATATATATTCATGTTAGAGGATAATGCATGGAAAACACTCACATACAAAAACACACATGCCTATATATGCAAAGTCTAAGTTGAAAAGTTTTAGGCAAGAGGATGACTATGAAAAGTTTTATTGGTATTTTAACAGCTGAAGTTCATATATACTTTTTAGCAAACATGATCGTGATGGTATTATATCTATAAAATCTCTTACAATAAATACTCTCCAAAGTGAAAGTATATTGTATCATCTCTTCGTCCTTAGTGCTACCTAAATAATGGTGCTTCTTAGTGACACTATATTAGCCTTAGTGAAATAGCTATGACCTTTTGCCAATTTAGCATTTTTTTCCACTCTTACAATGCCCAGGAATGTTACTAATTCATTAGGCAGTCTTTATTCACTATAATGCTGACTGGCGACTTAAACAATAAGAATAGCAATAAGAATAATACCAGCTTCTCACATTAGAGGATACACTTAAGACCTAAATATTTATTTTTAAGTACAAAGATGAACAGTGATACAAATAAATGACTTAGAGTATTCAAGCCCACTACAAATATGGTGCAATAGTCATCAAAATTCTGATGTCAAATTTAACATATTTCAAAAATATCCAAAAATTCATAAGTTCATTAGGAACTAGGAAGACCACAAATAGCCAAATCATTCCTGTGTAGAAAGAACACCTCTAATGATATCCTAATATCTGACCTTATTACATTATAGAGCCCTAGTGGTAAAGACAAGCTCGGACAGCATAAGCACACACAGTTACTAGTGGGAAAAATTAAAGGACTTGGAAAGACATGGAAAGAGTAATAGACAACTGAACTGACAAAGATGACAGAAATATATAGAGGGAAAAGATAGCCTTTTCTATAAATGGTGCTCGTATAGCTGCATATCTATGCAGAAGAGTAAAGAGATCCTATCTTCCCTTTACAATGTCTATAAATATCAAATTGAAGAAATTCAACAATTTATAACATGAAATACCAATGCTTTAGAGGAAAACAGAGGCAATGCTCTGAAAGACACTGAAGTACACAGGGATTTCTAAGCCAAACAAACATCAGTAGACCAGGAACCAGCCCCAAGAATCAAGAGATGAGATACCATGAATTTGAAATGTTTCTGCATGGAAAATTAAACTGTCAACAGAACTCATAGAATTGAAGGAAATCATTATGAGACTAATATCCAGAAGACTAATATCCAGAATTTACAAATATATTATTTATATATATATACATATATATATATATATATGTGTGTATACACACACACACACACACACACACACACACACATATATATACATGTATATATCCAGCCAATGTGTTGAAACGGACAGTTTGAAAGAAGAAACACAAATGGTAAATAACTATTTTTATAAGTTTTGACATCACTAGACTTCAGAAAAATGCATATTAAAACTTTGAAGAGATATCATCTCATCTAGTCAGAATGACTATCATCAAGAAATCTGATAACAAATGTTAGAATGATATCAGAAGAAGGAACCTCTTATTCCCTGCCGATAGGAGTACAGAATAATATGGCCATTATTGAAATCATTTTGAAGATTACTCACAAAAGGCATTGATTGTGAAAACCAGGCTTGATTTTTCTTTGCACAGATCACTAACATATTAAACTACAAGTCACTGAGTACATTTGTCACTTTGACCAATTTAGAAGATGTGAATTTCTTTTTCAAATTTGGGATTTGTTAACCTAATTTTTTCTCTTTTTCTCCTTGATTTAAAAATATATCAAGCAATCCTAATATAGTGATGATTAACATGGAAATTGTCCTGCTATACATAAAGTATATCTTTATAAAACAAAAATAAGCCCATTAATACAATTTATTTTTGGAAGGAATAGGAATTTATTTATGATCAACAGCTTCTTTCTTGAGACACAATATAATGATCTTAAAATAGTGTATGTTACTAAAATCAAGATCAATTTAATGATTTATGCTGAATATTATTGAGTTCATCTTCTTTGAATATGTGAACGCTGATAATAAGACAATTCAGATTTCTATATGTCTACAAGAACAGCTACCAGATTTGGAAAAAAGTAATAAACAAAAAGATGTTAGATACAGTTACTTTTTTTTTTAAATCTAGCCAAGCTATTGAAGACATGTTATTGGATTTTCTGTTTGTTTTATTAAAAACAGACTTTGCTTTCTTAACTATATAAAGCAAAGAAACATAAAAACTGTAATATCTCACAATTAATGCTTATTTAACTCATTTCAGAACAGTGCCCATATCGATGAATAGAAACAATTAAAGCCAAAAGAAGCCTAAACAAACAACAACAAAATGATTGAAAGAGTAAAAAAGAATCTCTAAGCCTCATTTTCCTTCATATTTAGAAATTTACAAAATCAATAACATTTCTAGTTAAATCAGAATTTTCAGTGAGTATTTATAGCTATGGCATTCTTGTATTTTCAACTTAGACTTTATGACCTACCTTTAGTGAATTGGGTCCTTTAGGACCCAGATCCTAAAAAGATCAAATTCAGCTCAAAGAATCTGACTAAGTCTTGTCTTTATGGAAGTCTTCCTTAATCCTATAACATACAACTAAGAAATAGTGTTAGAATAAGACTTAGTTAGGGGAGGTAAGGTTCAGGAACATGATGTTAATGACCGCAATAGAAGAGGAAATAAAGTTCATTCCTCAAACAAATGCCTTTGGTTGCTAAGATGGATGTGGACTTACATCTTATAAGACACGTTAGTCAAATGAGTATTTTATAAATTAACCATAAACAGCAACAAGATAAGAAGCCCTCCAGCAGTATTAAAAAAGCAGGTCAATATACTTATATTATGCTTTTAGAATTTTAAATTTAAGCATGTTTGAAGAAAATATTAGAAGTCATGATAGATGCCATACTTTGGTTCTTTTTGTTGTGATAAAATATGCCAACAACAGCAATTTTACAGAAGAAAAATAGTTTGTCTCGTAATGTAATTCCTGGTTGCAATCTAGCATCGTAGAGGAAGTAAATATGGCAAGAACTTAAAACAGCTAATCATGTTAGATTCACCAACAACAGTATCCAACAGGGACTCAATGTACGCATAATAGTGTTCCTCTGGCTGTCTTCATCAGACCAGAGCCCAACCCATGAAATATTGAATGGAAAAACAAACAAAGAAACAAACAAGCAAAACCTCAACATCCCACAAAGTCTTCATGAATAATTGTGGTGGTCTTGCTCCTCAGTCCTCATGACAACAGAAAGATTGAAGGACTGAATGAGATCATGCTGGAATCCAAGAGGGATTGACTCTTTACTTATGTATTAATGCAATTGGTGCCTATGGTTTTGGCAGTTGTTTCTCCTTCTTCTTCTTCTTCTTCTTCTTCTTCTTCTTCTTCTTCTTCTTCTTCTTCTTCTTCTTCTTCTTTTTCTTCTTCTTGATACTAACAAAACCTGTTGCATTGGAAGAGTGGTCTTCAGTTTTGTCATGGTGATAGATGAAATAAGGAAAAATAATGGATTTTTTTCCCAGTTAAAGTTATAAAAGCTCAGCTACTTGATGGATTAGAAAAATGTCTCAGTTTAAGAAAAGATAATAATAAATAATGCTTTGATAAGATTCTATGAGAATGAAATTATTTACTGATTCATCACTGTTCATAAAATGACTGTTAACCCTAAAATCCTAAGCATATTTATGTTCATCACTGCAGTGCCTGCCTTCTACGCCTTTGTAACTGAACTAGTATGCACTCAGACTTATGAAGGTCTGCTTACCACCTGCTCACTGATCTAATGGTGTTTGATAGCATAATACTCTACTTTTTTTAGGAAAGAAATTTCGGGGTACATACTAGAAATATTTTATATATAAATGTACTGCAAAGCAAAGTTAATATTAAAGGCTAGTATTTTACTGATGCAGTCATCACATTTTCCTTATCATGTGTTAAGTATTTCTTCATCTAGCAATAAATTCCACCCCCAGTATTGTGAATTAAGTTTCCAGTATGTTTGAGATCGATTGAAAACTGTTATCCTGTTTGATTTATTGTTCCAGTTTTTCTTACATTGAAAGATTTTGAATAGTGAAGACTAATCTAGTATGTGTATTAATATCTTCCATCATGTTAGAGTAATTATTTCAGTTAGATTATATCTTATATATGTATATATTCACATATATATTCATATATATTTATATCTTCATTTATTATGTTAATAAATATATTAAATATTGTATTAATAAATTAATGTATAATGAATATTATTATATATACATATAATATATACATATATTATAAATACATACATATATACATAAATATATCATTACATAGTAGGAAAACATTGTATTGTTCTGTTATGTATAGTGTTAACAGACATGATAGATATATATTCCTTGGGTAGTACTTAGTAGTGACATGTTCATTCATTGCACCCCAACTCTCTGTTGATGCTATTTGAAAGTTTCTTCACATCATTGTAGCCATGGACTTTCCATCAATCTTCAGCAGCCCAGAGAGTGGTTTGGAGGGTCACGTTCCATTGAATTCTCCTGTTCTTTTATTTGAGTATTTCAAGTTCATTTTTCATGAATTTAAATTGTGAAATTATTTCTAGGGCATAATAATGTTACATTAATTCTTATAAAATATGATGTTTGAAGGTGTATATGCATCATGAAGTGCTGACACTTGGTAATTAACAAAGACATGAACGTACATATTAAAGTTATTTTGTAAGAAGAATATTTTAGTATTTGTTGTAGATTTTTAAAAGTAATATATTAGTATTAGCTATATCAACAATGCAATAAAATAGGTTTATAAACCTTGTCCTACTATGCTATGGATTGGCTCTAATGTTTTGAATTATTCAGGAATCTACGTGTCCAGATGCTGAAGGTCCTTATCCCCATTTAGTTTCTGATCTATCAATAAAGAGCCAACAGCTAATGGCTGGGTGGAGAGAAAGGGGCAGAACTTTTAGATTGCACAGGGTAGGAACTGGAGAAGAAGAAGGGAGAATCACCATGTTTCACAGCGAGATGGATTAGATTTAGAGTTGTGGAATGAAAATCATCTGAAATGTAGGTGAGAAGGAATGTGGCCAAAAAGGGCTGCCCAGAAGCATCTTGGGCAGCAAAGACTAGGGGCCTGCCCTAAATGAACAGGGCAGCAAGACAGAGCATAGATTTAGAGGATGTTGAGTCAGGAGTACCAGAGAGAAATCTGATAGCCAGGTGGAGGATTAGAACTGCCCAGCATTTGATCTAGCCAAGGTTTTTCAACAATAAGCTAATACGTGTGTGTGTGTGTGTGTGTGTGTGTGTGTGTGTGTGTGTGCGCATTTCATTTGCAAAAGAGTTCCAGGGAGGGTGGCTAGAAGTGCTTATCCCTCAGGAAACACAAAGCAATGTTGGCTAAACTCACTGCTACACTACTATTTCAATGTAATAATATTATATCCTTTGATCAATGTACCCCTCTTCCAAACCTCTCAGTATCTGGCAACAGACTTTCTTCAGTCTATATCTAGGAAATCTAATAACTGAGGTGGACTATGAATGAAACTGTGCCTTATCAATACTTCAGCATCTTACTTATTTAATTGAATATGAAATATTCCCCGGGTATCCATATTGTCTTAAGGTCCATAAAGTACCTATTATTGAAATAATGAGAATACTGTATATGAGAATATGAGAAGTCTGACTGGAAAAGACAAGACTCACTTCACATTCCTCTAAGTTTCCCTGTGCTCCTCCAATGCTCAGTATACCAGTAGAACTTTTTGTGGTGTTTACTGAGTGTGGTTGCTGCCCTACTTGTGTTCATTTGTGGTTTCGCATGGTTCTCTGTATCTATCCTAATCTTCTTTTGTCTTATCTTAAAAAAGTGTCCTGATTTACTTTTCTGCCAAGCTCCCAGGAACAACAGCTATTTTTTTGGAAAAAGCAAAACCTTTAAGGCCCCAGCTGAAACACCCAGTTTTCAAACCCAATACCAAAAAAAAGTGCTTTCCCAGCTTTTATTTTGTTCATCTGTTTTTGAGCCTTGGATAGCTGAGTGTTTGCTTTGTTCCACAAACAACTTGTGCCTCTGATTGTTTATCTTGTGGTTGACACAAAATTGGAAAAGATAAAGAGTAAGCTAAATGCCAGGGAGAGGAGAGTCTCACAGACTAAATTCCCTGTAGTAATAGACAGGAAACATTCTTTTCTTTATCCTGTTCCTGGTGCTCTTGCCTTAGAAACAATGATAGGTCAGAAATTTACCCTTGAAGTGTCCAGGACAAAGGAAGGGCTTAAGAGTTGATCTTCGGTTTTTTGTACTTTTTTTTTTTTTAATGGCTAATATCCACTTATTAAGTGAGTACATATCATACCATGCATTTCCTTTGGGGTCTGAGTTACCTTACTCAGAATATTTTCTAGTTCCATCCATTTGCCTGAAAAACTCAGGATGTTATCATTCTTAATAGCTGTATAGTATTCCATTGTGTAAATGAGCCACATTTTCTGTATCCATTCTTCTGTACCCAAAATACAGTCCACAGAACTTCAAAATGTCAGCAAATTGAAGGGCCCAAGTGAGGATGCCTCAGGCCCATTTGGGAAGGAGAAGAAAGCAATCCCAAGTGGGGATGGCGGGAGGGACTTGGAAGGGGAAGTGGATGGACAGGGTTTAGGGGTAGAGAGGAACCTGATCTGCTATTAGGTGAGGGAAAAGGACTGAAGCCCTGAGGGCCCACAGAAATAATGGAAACAGGCAACCTCAGGAGAAGGAGGTTGTGGGGACCTCCAAATGCACCAGAGACCTGGTAGGTGAGAGACACTCAGGATTCAAAGGGAGGGACCTTAGATGAAATGCCTGACAGTAGGGAGAAGGAACTTATAGAGAGCCCACCTCCAGCAGGAAGACAGGGCATCAAATGAGGGAGGTGGTTGCCATCCCACATTCAAAACTCTGACCCATAATTGTTCCAGTCTGAAAGAATTACAAGGATGGAAATGGAGAGGTGCCTGAGGAAAAGAAGGTCCAGCGACAGGCCCAAAGTAGCATCCAGCTCAAAGGGAGGTCCCAAGGCCTGACACTATTACTGAGGCTATGGAGAGCACACAAAAAGTGACCTAGCATGACCGCACTCTGGAAAACCCAACAAGCAGCTGAAAGAGCCAGAAGCAGATATTTGCACCAATCCAATGGGCAGAAGCTGCTGACCCCTGTGGTTGAATTAAGGAAAGGCTGAAACAAGCTGAAGAGGAGGGCGACCCTGTAGGAGGACCAGCAGTCTCAATTAACCTATACCCCGGATCTCTCAGACACTGGACCACCAACCAGGCAGCATACACCAGCTGGTATGAGGACCCAACACATATACAGCAGAGGTCTGCTGGGTCTGTGTTCAATCAGAGATAATGCACCTAACCCTCAAGGGACTTGTGGCCCCAGGGAGTTTAGAGGTCAAGTAGGGTGAGGTTGGAAGGTGAGGTCATCCTCATGGAGGCAGGGTGTGGGGAGGAGGTATGGTATGTGGAACAGCCGGAGGGTAGACCGGTGGCAGAGGGGAAGGGGGAGGATAAAATCTGGAGTGTAAAAAAATAAATTAATTTAAAAAAATAAAGAGATGATCCCCCTGAGGCAGCTCATGATGATCCTGTGCAGAAGTTGATCAACTCTGCAGACTGTAAAGCTTAAACACTGAGGCACACTTCATTCCCCAAAGCTGCATTTGTGGGTATCTGTCCTTTTCTTTCTTTCTCTAACTAGTTTCTGAAAACATTCCTTAAGAACTCACTTGCAAATTAGCCCCCATCTCACAGGTTGCTTCTTGGTAAATTGAACTAATACCATGCCTTCTTGAAAATTTACTAATATTTTAACCTTCCAACAGAATCTATCAGTGTTTTTATTTTTTTTAAATTTTTTTATGATTATACTTTTCCAAAGTATTATTTGTAACTTTCATTTATTTTTATAATTTTTATTTCCCTCTCTTCCTGTCTCTTTCTCCCTCTCACACACAAGGACACACATTCAAAATGACCTACTCTGAATTCAGGAGAAAATGTTGAAAATGTTGGATATTATAGTTATTTATATAGAATAAATTAATTTGGTCCTTTTGTAACCATAATGAAATTGAAAAACCAAGATCACAAAAAAATTAATACTATCCTCAGGATAGTATTAATCTGAAAAAGTCATTGAGAAATTTTGAGAAAAATTAGAAATCTACCTTATACTAACTTACATAATGCTATATTTGTCAACTATCATAAAATATATACTTAATTCCTAATATTTTAAATACATGTAAAATAGATCCTAACTTGGAAAAATAGCTGAGACTAACAAAAGAAGAAAAATTTGAAAGAATATGTGTGGAAGGCATTCCAGGCACTTTATGTGAGTACTCATTCATATTTTTCTTAGTACAAAGAAATATATGCTCTGCTTTTTAAAATATAAAAAGATATAATGGATCAGAGGAGTTAATGCATTGGATCATGTATAAAAATATCAGAGTTAATTTTCAACCCAAATTTACAAATTTAAGAAAAATATATAAAGCTAAAAAAAATCCCTTTAGATTATTAAAATGTTAGAGATGATGTACAAACTTATGTTATACAGAGTTAACACAGAAGCAATCGTCCCCAAACTGATATTGAGAAAATTGGAAATAGTTAATTTATATATTAAAAGACTACTATAAATTGGAGAAAATTGGCAGCTTACTGTGGGAGATGAAAACATGATGAAACCAAATACAGGTTATTGAGACAAATAAATTACATGAGAGAACAGGAGAGGAAAGAGATGAGAAGAGACAGGAGCAATTTGGGAGAGTGAGCTGAGCCAGAGACTCACTACAGTCTTATGCCCCATCTCCTGCAATTTCTGTGAAACCATTTGACCTATGCCTTGTTTTTCTCACATCTAAAGTGTAGATGTTTTAATAATGACTTCCTTTACAAGTCTGTTGGGAGCATTAATTAGATAATGTTCTCTATGAGCTTTGAAGATTAAAAGGCTCAAATAAGTGCTAAGCATAAATACAAAACCAAAGAGATGCAATCAGAAAGTACACAAATCAGAGAGATGAAAGCAGAAAAAAATATAATAGAGGTGATAAAGTCTAGACAGACAGGGAGGAAGATGGGTGACATGCTGGGGAAAGCTGAGCTTTCAATAAATGTGAGAGTCTATGTTGAAATCATAGCTTATATGGATGAATTTATGAAAACTTTACCATTCTAAAAATTATACATTTTTATGTATGTTTCTATGCAGTTTGTACGAAGAGGAAGCTGCATAATTTCTTTGCAAGGACACAAAAGTCATCATGCTCATTGTGCCTGTCACTTCCTAAGCTGTCCAGTTCATTTTTGTCCACTCTGCTTTTAGGTGTTGCATGCCTATCAAATATGAGGTCTTTGCTTTGAGATGCCACTTCTCTCTACCCAATACTTTAAGTGTGTGAGATTCACAAAGTCAAACCAAAATAAGATGGATGGAACTCAGTGACCACAAAGGGCTCCAGTGAACTGTGAAACAGGGAAATGAACCAGGCTTTAGACAGAAAAGATTGGGTGGACTCTGAAACTAATGCCAGTACTGTATCAAGCTTTACCCTCTAATCTCCTCAAGGCAATTAGAATTTTCAAGGAGAAAAAGAAATCATGACTTCATCAGAAAGAGAACAGTCATACTCTGAGTTGATTTGATTTTGCATGAAGAACTTAATTGAGGTATGGGTGTGGAATAGGAGGAAGATGCTTAATCATAGGCATCTGAGTTTGAACAGGAATCAGAATATTCAATAACTACCACATAGACAATGGCCAATCACAGCTAGTCTTTAAAACTAAGCCTGGTGCATCTCCTCTGGATGTGGTCCTGAATTTCATCAGGTGAAAAGAGAGCTGTGAGACTCTGTAGTTTAAAGTTTAGAGCCTTCTTCTGTCACAGTTTCTTCTAAGTTTCACAGTCTAGTTTTCCGTGTGCTCTCCCATCCTTCAGGCTTAGTGATTATTGTCCACACAGTTGTGATGTAATGATCCATGTTGTAACTTGATGCCTTGGTGTTTTCAAAATGTTAAGTTGTTTTAGTCTCAAATTACTTGCATTGAAGAGATGCATTATGACAAACCAGTAAGTGAAGGTATTGTATGTGAAAAACAGATGGATGAGCAATTTGTTATCAATCTCAAGTGGTATCCAAGTACAAAACCCTACTGCAATTGAAACACATCAAGATGACATAGTAAATTTCACTGCTAAAAGTCAAAGCAGTAGTTTGAAAATACATCAGCAGGGGACATGAAAGTAGCAGATTAATCTAACACTTCTCAGATAAAATTTTGAATATATCCTTAGGATAAGTTAAGAAATAATTTTTGTAATGGCATAATTAACTTTAGCTCAAATGCTTAGGGAACCTCATGATTCTTCCATTCATACCCTAGCTTGTTTCTTTTTTATTTTTTAGGTTCACCTATAGTTATTTCTGTATTCATGTATACTTATATTTCTAAGTCATAGATAGGAAAGCACATATAAAATTGGTATCTGATTATATATTTCCTATATATCAGTAGACTACTGATAGAAAAACAAATATTTGGATAATACAGTAAATGAAAGAGCAAAAATAAAATATATATGGCCATTTTTACAAAGTCTTTTGCTTAAAACTGTCATAAACAAATAAGAATGCTGTTTGAACTGTCTCCTAAATGCATATCTGTATCAAGACACTAGTGATGCCCATTAAATGCTATCATGCAATCTTGTCAGTGAGCCATTGAAAAGTTCAAAGTCTGAGTTCAAATATGGCCTTTTGTATTTTATTTTTTTTAAAAATATTGGTTATTGTTAGCTTCCTAATTTAAGTAATTGAATCAAACCAGAACCTTAACTTTTGACAGCATTTCTTTGAATGCCTTATGTTTCCTGCAGCTTGATCACACTTACCATACTCCCTCACATTTTTGTACAAAATTACTCTGCTGGGAATATCTCTGCAGAACATTTTTTCCCTTTCTTAATGTACTTCTAACAAAATTCATTATGATTTCTTTTTTGGAATATTTCTTTTGTGGCAATATTAAGACATATTCATCCTTCATCTTTAGTGGGAGTTCCTGGACATAACCTTCTTGCAGGGTAGCATTCTAGAGTCTTTCTGATAATGTCACTCTCCATATATCAAGCAGTAAAGAGACTAAACCCACTTCTTTTTTAAATAAATGACTTGTAATAACATCACATTGATTACCAAAAGACTCTCAAAATATTTCAGTGCAAAAGTTAAAACAGCTGATCAATGTATAGCAAGAAGTATATGTACTTTGAGAAGTATAAATTACTTTGTGAACAAGAAAATTATAATTTAAACACAGGACAGAAAAATGATTTATGTATTTGGTTTGGGAATAAGGTGTTGGGTATCCAAGGGATCCTGACTTATATTACAATAAACAAGATCAAGTACTCAATTAATATATTTATCTAAACATGTAATTTCCTCTGTAAGTAAAATGGTACTTAATTAATTTGGCTGAACAAGACTTCTAACTGTGAATTCCCAGCAATGCTGTTAAATGGGGTCACTTGAACAACCAACAAGAAATGAAAACTATTGAGTGGCAGAATTGGAAAATTATGCATATTAAGAACCTCTTAATTAATATCAATTATTGTATAAAACTCATTTTCTTATTTTTATGCTATTTCACAACATCTTTCTCTGCTTTCAATTCCTTCCACCCCCTTCTCCACAAACAGAATTTCATGTTCTATTTCTTTCTTTAAAATATCAAACCTGTGCTGATAAACAAGCAAACAAACAATCAAATAAAGCAGGATCCACAATTTGCTGCATCCAAGGAACACATATTAACATCAAGAATAAACAACATCTCAGGGTAAAAGAAGGAAAAGAGATTTGTCAGGCAAATTGACCCAAGAAACAAACTGGTATAGCCATTTTAATATCTAACAAACAGACATCAAAAGAAACTAATCTGATGAAATAAGGAAGGACACTAAATACTCATCAAAGTAAATATCCGCCAAGAGGATATTAGAGTTGTGAACATTTATGTACCAAACAGAAGGTCACCAAGGTTCCTAAAAGAAATGATGCTACTGCTAAAATTACATATTGACCCTCAAACTGTGATAGTTGATGATTTCAGTGCCCCACTTGCCAACAGATTGTTAACCCAAAGAAAAACTAAAAACTGGAATGGTGAAGAGATTGATAATATAAACCAAATGACCCTAATGGATATTTATAAAACATTTCACACAAACAAACAAAAAAACATATCTCTTTCACAACCTATCTTGGAACTCTCTCCAAAATTGCTCATATAGGGGGATGCAAAGTAAGTCTCAGAAGACCCAAGAAAGTTGAAATAATACACTGTATCTGATCTGGCATCACTGAATAAAGCTGGCTATCAATCACAACAATAAAAGTCCTACAAAATCATAGAGACTGAACAACTCACTACTGAATGAAAAATGGGTTAAAACAGGAATTAAGAAAGATAATAAAAACTTTCTAGAGTTGAATGAAAACAAAACACAATGTATAAAAACTTATAGGACACATTGAATACACTTCTAAGATGAAACTTCATAGTAACAGGTGCCTACAAAACAAAAGAAAAACAAAAAGAAAGGAAGGAAGAAAGAAAGAAAGAAACAAACAAACAAAGGAAGAAATGAAGGAAGGAAGAAAACAAACAAACAAACAAAGAAAGCCTAAAAAGAGTAGATATGAAGAAATAGCCAAAGAAGAGCTAAATTTAACAATGTAGAAACAAACAAGTGAAAAATAATACAAAGAATCAGTGAAACAAAGAGTTGGTTCTTGGAGAAAATTTGTAAGATTGGCAAACCCTAAACTAAATGAAATAAAAGGCACAGGTGATGATTTAAATTAACACGTAGTTGAAAAGGGGAACATAACAATAGAGAGAGAGAAAATCTAGAATATCATAAAGACATAGGTTAGAAACCTGTACTCCACAAATCTAAAACTATAATACAAATAGATAATTTTCTTGACATGCAATCTACTGAAATTAAATTAAAATCAGATAGACAGAGTAGGGTCTTGTTAGCCATCAGGGGGAGGAGAAGTCCTTGGGCCGGAGGGTGTTAGATGCCCCAATATAGGAGAATGCCTAGGAGGGAAGGAGAGGGTGGGTGGGAGGGTGGGGGAATACCCCCATAGAGGCAGAAGGAGGGAGAGGGAATAGGGAGGTTCCAAAGGGGAAATCTGGAAAGGGGGAAACATTTGACATGTAAATAAAGTATCAAAAATACATTAAAAAAATAAAATTGTTTCAAACCATTGGGGGGAAAAAAAAAGAAAAAAGAAGAAGCCACAGAGTAGAAGTTTTTCTTTCTCTATGCAATAAAGGTTGGAGTTTATTTAAAAAAAAAAAATCAGATAGGCAGTTTAAACAGACTAATAGCCCTTAGTATAACAGAAATGGTAATTGAATCTCTCCCAGCCAAAAGAAGCAGAAAGGCACATGGTTTCTGCACAAAATTCTAACTTACTTTGAAAGAAGAATCCATGCCAATACTCCTCAAATTATTCTGCAAAATGCAAGAGAAAAAAATTGTTTTCTAATTCTTTCTAAGAGGCCACAGGTAACATAGTTCCCAAGCCCAACAAAGGGAATTATACACCCCATTTTTCTTATGAACATAAATGTAAAAAGTTCTCAATGATCAAGCACGGTTCAGAGCAGAGACAGAGTTGATTCAATATATT
This sequence comes from Rhynchomys soricoides, assembly GCA_019843965.1. NCBI lineage: Eukaryota > Metazoa > Chordata > Mammalia > Rodentia > Muridae > Rhynchomys > Rhynchomys soricoides. The sequence goes on from JADRCH010000263.1 coordinate 3,038,531, forward strand.
TACATCAATACATGCATTCTACTGTATAAAAAGACTAAAAGACAAAAACTACAAGATCACCTCATTAAATAAAGAAAGCCTTTGGCAAAATCAAGTAGACTTCATGAAAAAAGTCCTACAGAGAATAAAAAGATAACAAACATCATCATCAAAGTAATAATAAAAATAATAAAGGAATTTTACAACAAGCCCACAGACAATATCAAGCAAGAGATAAATTCAATATACTTCCACTAAAATCAGTAGTAAGACAAGGTCTTCCCTTTATTCATACCTATTTAATAGAGTACTTGGGATCTTAGAGCAAGAAGAAAAAATAAATATAAAAAGGATACAAATAGGAAGTAAAGCAGTAAAAAATATTGTATTTGATATTATTTGTAGATGATATGAATATATACATAAATGAACCTAAAATGTCCACCAGGATACTTCTACAGCTGATAAGCTCTTTTAGCAGTCCTTCATGTTACAAAATTAGTACAAAAATATTGGTCACTTTCCCTTATAGACAACAAATGGACTGAAACAGAATATATATATATATATATATATATTCAAGTAAAAGTCTTTTTTGTACTTTTTTATTAAATATTTTATTCATTTACATTTCAAATAATAGCCCCTTTCCTGGTTACTCTTCCACAAACACCCTATCCCATCCCCCCTCTACCCTTTCCCCTTTGACTCTAAGAGGGCACTCCTCCACCCACTCACCAACTCCTGCCTCACCTCTCTAGCATCCCCCTATGCTAGGGTATCAAGCCTCCACAGAACCAAGAGCCTTCCCTCCCACTGATGGCCGGATAAGGCCATCCTTTGCTACATGAATCCCTCCATGTATAATCTTTGGTTGATGATTTAGTCCCTGGGAGCTCTGGGTGGTCCAGTTACTTGATATTGTTCTTCATATGGGGTTTTAATTCCCTTTAATTCTTTCAATCCTTACTCTAGTTCTTCCATTTGGGTCCTCAATAACAGTCCAATGGTTAGCTGTGACTATCTGCATCTGTATTGTTCAGGTGCTGGTAGAACCTCTCAGGGAACAGCCATACCAGTCTCCTATCAGCAAGTGCTTCTTGACATCAGCAATAATGTGGAGGTTTTATGTCTGCAGATGATAGATCCCTTGGTGGGGTAGTCTCTGGATAACTTTGCCTTCAGTGTCTGTTCCATTTTTTGTCCCAGTCTTTTCTTTGGACAAGAAAACTTCTGGGTTAACAATTTTGAGATGGGTAGTCTCTACAGGTTCTGTCACCTCTTTGTTGGGTATTTCTACTAAAGTTGTCGCCATTTGGTCCTGGGAGTCTCTTGCTTCCCTGGCATCTGGAACTTTCTAGTGGCTACCCCCAGTTCTCCATCCCCCACTGCTACATAATTCTATTTGACCCTCTGTACCTCTCTCCTGTCCCTTCCAATACCTGATCCTGCACCCCTTTTTTCTCTCCCCCTCCTCTCTTTCTCCCAGCTCCCTCCCTCCTTCTACCTCCTGTGATTATTTCTTCCTCCTTTATAGGATGAAGCATCTACTCTTCGGTCTTCCTTCTTCTAAATAACAAAAAATTTAAAACAATGGAGAAAGAAATTGAAGACAATATTGAATTCGAAGATGGAAAGGTCTCCCAAGCTCATGGATCTTGAAGACCAGTATACTAAAATGATCCTACTAAAAGTAGTCTATAGATTAAATGCAATGCAGATCAACATTCCAACACAGCTCTTCACAGATCTTGAAAAGATGGTTTTTAGCTTCGTATGAAAATACACCCACACAGACACACAAAGGAAAGGAAAGGAAAGGAAAGGAAAGGAAAGGAAAGGAAAGGAAAGGAAAGGAAAGGAAAAGAAAAGAACTGTATCTAAACCAACGTTAGTTAAAGAAATAACTGCTGGATGTAGAGCCATCACTTACCTCAAATTTTACTACAGAGTTATAGTAATAAGAACAAGCTGGGCAATGGTGGCGCACGCCTTTAATCCCAGCACTTGGGAGGCAGAGGCAGGCGGATTTCTGAGTTCAAGGCCAGCCTGGTCTACAGAGTGAGTTCCATGACAGCCAGGGCTACACAGAGAAACCCTGTCTCGAAAAAACAAACAAACAAACAAAAAGAACAGTATAGTATTGACATAAAAACAGGCATGTTGATAAATGGAATTGAATTGAAGACCCTGATGTACATCAACATAACTAAGGACACTGAGTTTTTTGTAACAAAGCTAAAAATGCACACTGGGAAAAAAAAATAAAAAGACTCATCAACAATGTTGGTAGTTAATACGTGGTCGATAACCTGTAGAAGAATGTGAATATAGCCATACCTATTGCCTTGAATAAATAAGTCCAAATGAATCAAATGTCTCAGCATAAAAACAGGTAGACTAAACCTGATATGGGGGGAATTTCCTAGGAAAATAATTTTGATCAGAACACCAAGAACACAGGCACTAAGAATAACAGTTAATAACTAGGACCTCATGAAACTGAAAAGCTTCTGAGTTTCAAAGGAAACAATAATTTGGAAATAACAAAAAAGCTACAGAATGGAAAAGAAAATTCTTTACCAAATATACATTCAGTAGAGGACTAATTATAAATTTTATAAGGTATTCAATAAAACTGAAAGTAACAAAAAATACATTTCTAATATAGGATATAGCTCTAAACAAAATATTCTCTTAAAATGAACCTAAAACAGTTGAGAAGCACTGTAAAAAAACAAAGGTCAAACATCTAAGTCATCGGGAAAATGCAAATCAAAATTGAGATTTGATCTTATTAATCAGAAAAGCCAAATCAATCAAACAAATGATAGCCCATGATGGTGAGAATATCATGCAAGAAATACAACACTCATCCATTGATTGTAGGGATGAAAACTTGTATAGCCACAAAGGAAATTACTGTGATAGTTCCTCAGGAATCTGGGAATATATTTGCCTCTAGATTTTACAATATTACTATTGAGCATATACCCAAAAGACTCTACACTCTACTACAGAGACACTAGCTCAAAAATATTTATGGTTTCTCTAATAATAATGACCATATATTGGAAACAAACTAGATGTTCATCTATTGATGAATGGATAAATATAATGTGATACATTTTCACAGTGACATATTTCATAGCTATTAAATAATTGAAATTATGAAATTCACAGGTAAATGGACCACTTAGAATAAAATCATATAGAGTGATATAAAGCAGACCCCAAGAGACAAATATGGTCTATACTTGTGTATACATGTAGATGTTAACAGTTTAGTCTTTGATAAGCAGGGTATAATTCATAGGCCCATAAGTATAAAGTAAGGTACTGAGGGGGAATTGAATCATCCTGGGAAAGAAATAAAGTAGATAACTGTGGATAGGTAAGTACTGGCATAGAAAGATCAAATGGGCAGGGAGAGGAAACAGCAGGGTGAAGACGGGAATACAAGGAGGGACAACTAAAGCTAAGGTCTATATGAGTGGTTGTATGTAAACCTAACAGAACAGAGGCATTCCAAAATATATACATATAAAATATTGGCCTAAAGAGAATTGCCAAATAACAGGGAAAGGAAAGCCCACCAGGACATCTCTTGATATCAAATTAAAACTTAAGTTCATAAAATGGTATTCATTTAAACGAGTTTTTGTGTAAATGTGCCTCTTGGTACACCCCCAAACAACCCGGGGCATTGCCAAGGCTATTGGTTGTTCTCTACAATTTGATGGTAAGTTCCGATTACTTAAGATACCTGTAAAAGTAACTTATTCACCAGATATAGGAGTTGTCTCACTGGCTTACTGCTTAAAAAGCTAACCCATGCTAGTTCTTTCTGAACTCCTGCTGACTGGTTCAACTCGGTTGTTCTGGTTCTAACTCCTTTCCAGGATGACTGATTCAGACTTCTCACAGCTTCTGACTGAATTGAATTGATGGCCTCAAACCTCTGGCAATCTGTTCTAATCTTCTGGCTCCTCATTCTCTGGATCATTTTGTCTTCATTGGCAATCTATCTCTATAAAACTCTCATCATAAAATTGCATATTCTCTCTCTCTCTCTCTCTCTCTCTCTCTCTCTCTCTCTCTCTCTCTCTCTCGTGTGTCTCCCTCTCTGGTGCTCTCTAAGGTTAACTCTTTCCTGTCATCAGGAGAGTTAGACATATCCTCTCTTTGATTAATTCTCTCAAATCTTTCTCTGACTTGTCACATTGACTGCCCTTTTATTAGATGTAACATTCAAATATGTTTGCCTCCTTTTACAATCCAACTATACCTTGTACTTTTGGGATTAAAAACCGACTAAAAGTGTATCTGTATTCCAGCCAGAGGAATTAAATGTGTGTCATTCTAGCCATATCACACAGATCTAGAAATTCTTCGGATGTGATCCCTTGCCAGTAGCTATGCTGCTGAATTAAAATTCTACTAAAGATAGCAACTCTATAAATCATTGAACATGGAGAAGTTGAGTCACTTCCTACCTAGCTTCTTCATTTCTATCGTCTAACGTTTATATTATTCGAAGTTATATTGCATGCTGTCAAAGGAGAAAGGTAAATACCAACCTAGCTACATACCCTTTGATCTATCATTGTAATCTGTATGTAAGATGTACTGGTTCATGAGTGGCACAAAGTCTATACGAATAACCAACCAATATTAGGTTGCATCTAATGCCCACTCAATGAGATAGAACCCAAGCCTGACATTTCTCAAGAGTCCAAGAACCTGAGACAAAATAGGCCAGCAATCTAGGTAGAAAACAAACACTATTTTTCTGCCAAAGGAATATAACAACAAAATGACTCAACAACATTCTGGTAGACTCATAGATCAGTGTCTTCCTCAACCATATCATAGAAACTTCTTATTGCAGAAGATGAGAATACATACATTGGCTAACAGCTGAACAATGTGTCAAGAGTGAGATATTTGGTACATTTGCTCTTAAATGGGATGTCTCCATCAAACAGCTCAGGGAGTTCTGTGAAAGAGGATGTAGGGTGATTAATAAGAGTCAAGAAGGATGAAGAACACAAAGGAAACAAACTTTCTAAACCCAGCAGGACCAAGACATACATGAAGTCATAAAGACTACAGCAACATGCACAGGGCCTACACAGGTCTATGCATAATGGGCTCCCAGTGCTGAGAAGAGTAGTCACAAGCCCACATCTTTATCCCAGAAGCTATCTCCTGTTGATCATCATTCAGAAGTAAAAAATTTACCTTTCTCACAAAATGATTCCCTGTATATACAAACCACTCTTTTTTTTTAATTTTCATATTTTATTTACATTTCAAATGTTTCCCCCTTTCCAGATCTCCCCTTTGGAACCTTCCCATTCCCTCCACCCTCCCCCTGCCACTATGGGGATATTCTTCAACTCCCCACCCTCCCACCCACTCTCGTCTTTCCTCCTTGTCATTCTCCTATACTGGGGGATCTAACACCCTCAGGCCCAAGTGCCTCTCCTCCCCCTGATGGGTAACAAGACCCTCTTCTGCAGTCTTTATGGCCAGCACTATGGGTCCCTTCATGTGTATTCTTTGGTTGGTGGATCAGTCTCCAGAAGTATCGGGGGTCAGGCCAGTTGCCAGTGATGCTACCTCTCTGGGGCTGCACACTCCCTCAGCTCCTTCAGTCCTAACCACTCTTACAACCAAGGCCCATTCCCAGGCGTAGGTGGCAAACAGAAAATAGACTCAATGGTATTTCTGGTTGATACTATCTATCATCGATCTCTCCTATCTATCTATCTATCTATCTATCTATCTATCATGTATCTATCATTCATTTTTGTTTGTTTGTTTGTCTTCAATACTTTGTCTGGACATGGTTTTCTCTCTTTGTTCTTAATCTACAAGTCTTTAACTTATATATTATGGTTTCTACTTTTCTACTTTTACAGGATTAATGTGTTTGACAATGCCTATGTCTCTGTGTCTGTATGTGTATTTCTTTGGTGCTTTGTTTTTCCATTTGTTTGTTTATTAATTTTTTGCCTTATGCAAATTTCTTTTTATGTCAAGCATTACTATTATTTTTCTTTTCTTTATCTTTTGAGATACCTGCCTGTTTTCTAATGAGAGATAGCAAGAAAGGTTGTGAATTTGGCTGGGTGTGGAGGTGTGGAGGGGAGCTGGGGAAGGGGAGAGCATAATCAGAATACGTTGTATTAACAAAAAGAAAACTTTCATTATTAGAAAAAGAAGAACTAAACAAACAAACAAAGCATGACATCTGATTTGTGTTGGCCAACTATTCCCAAGCATGGGACATGGCTTAGAGGGTGGTTCATATACCTGGTGTTACTCCTCTGAAGAAAACTGATTTTCAATGTCCCATGATGGCATCATTCAATTTCAGATAGTTTCATAGGTAGGACTAGAACATTGTGTTAATTCTTCTCAATGGAATTTTGTAGGACTTTCATTGGAGTAGTTCTTATGCAAGCTGTCAAAGTTACTGTGAGTCTTACAGGCATAGGTAGTGTAATAGAGACTTACTTTTTAGGTCTGAATACTCCCAAATTCTCTTTCTTTCTGCATATTGTCCCATTATGAGAACCTGTGTTAATTGCCATCTATAGCAATTCAGAAGTTTCTCTTTCGAACGTTGATCAATGGACTGATCTCTGAGCTCTTCATTAAATCATTAAAAGTTGTTGTATTAGTAGGTCTATTTAGAAGAACAGTATTAATTGGTTTGTAACTAGGGCCTGTGTTCCATCTAGTCTCAGGGTTTTGTCCCCATTAATATGTCAAGTATATATTGCATCTCATATAGTCTGCCTTGAATCCAATAAAAACACGGTTTATCATTCCACAATATTCCTGATACTATTATTTCTGTACGTTTGTTTTGTAGGCAGGTTGCTATTGTAGTTTACAGGGTTCATAGCTGGATGTGACTAATAATCAGTTTTCTTTCCCAGTAGTATCAGTAAGTACTTCTAATCCTATGAACTCTAGTTTGTAGGAGTGAAGCTTCTAGGTGAGAACTAATTAGATTTTTCAATGTTCTATAACATAAGTATATTGTGTTTTCATCAAGAGGCTCTCTCAGGTTGGGGAATGGTAATAAATAGCATTGTCATTATCCTATAATGTTGGGTGGAGCCCATGGGCCCCATTTGGCCAACCACTCAACAAGATGAAGACCATTCCTAGTACTGGGAGTTTCACTTGGTACACATGGTGTCTAACTGGGGCATTGTCTCCCCCATTATATGTTAATTACATTTGCATACCTTTTATATATTTTAGGATGCTTCTAGAGTAGTAGGTTGAAAAGAAATTGGACTAGTAATGGGATGGGTAATGGGAAGGCATTAAGAAGAGGGATGATGGGGAAGGATAAGTGACACAAAGGCCTTATCTTAGGACTGTGCCTTAAGAAGACTTTTCAATTGCTATGATGGGATGCAATTACCAAGGCAATTTATAGAAGAAAGAGTAATTTTTATGTTTTCAGAATTGGAGTTTAATGACCATATTGGCAGAGAGCATGGCACTAACCATGCAGGCACGGCACAATGTTGAGACTGAGAGCTCGCATTTCATCTACAAACATAAAATGGGGAGGGAAGGGGGAGAGAGAGAAGAGAGAGAGAAGAGAGAGAGAGAGAGAGAGAGAGAGAGAGAGAGAGAGAGAGAGAAGCACATTACAGTTGGTTCAGTGGGAATGACATGGGTTTTCAAATCTTTAAAGCCTTCTCTTCTATAAAACATTTCCTCTAACCAGGGCTTATCTCCCAATTCTTCTCAAAGAATTCCATCAACTAGGAACTAAATATTCAAACATGTGAACCTTTGTGGCCATTCTCATTCAAACCACTACACTTGTTGTGAAAAGCAATTGTCATTTTTGAAATCCCTTGTGAGATTTTTAGAATTCTTCCCTTCTTTATTTCTGTAATAATTCACAAAATCAACTAAGGGAGAAAGGATTTATTGTAGCTCACAGTTCTGTGTTTTATTCCATTATGGTAGGGTGTTAAGGTTTCAAGAAGCTGAAGCAGATGGTTATATACTGTCTACAACAGGAAAGAATTAAAAAAAAAAAAACAAAAAAAACAATGATTGCATGAATTAGCATTATGGTTTCTCTGTTTGTAGACAGTTTAGGACTCAAAAATTAATGCTGCCCACAGTAAGTGGGTCCTCTTGAATTAACATAAGTAAAACTATCCTTCATAATGTCCCTCTATCAGTAATTTCTGGATTGTTCCAAGTTGACAATTAAAGGTAACAATCATATCTAACAAATGGGCGTTGTTGAAAAGGAATTGGGTTAAATGCAGTATGTAATGTTGGATTATCTTAGTTTGGAAAGAACCTAATTAATCTTGGCCAATATTCACCCTACCTCACCTTCATCTTTTACTAGACATAGAGTGACTTACCCTTGAATCGTCTCCATTCTTATACAGAAAGTAATATATGGATTTGGGTTCAGAGCAACACATAAACCGAAAGAAAAATCTGCTTCTGCCTTCAGGAGCTAGAGAAGTTGCTGATTGCACCATTTTTAAAAGTTCTGGAGTGGTGCTTTCAAAAGTGGCTGCAAATGTTCTACTTTCATCTTAGATTGGAGAGACTCAGCTTCACTAGACAATTTTATTGAATCTCTGGATAAAGTAACACATAATAAGGAAAACATATCATAAATGGAATCATTCTACATACAAAGTTGTGCTATGTTAACATTTAGGGATATTTCTGCCAAAGGAACAAACTGGTTACCTATGTCTTACGGTTGCAAGTGTTTAAATTGTTTTTGCAAATTCATGCCTAATTATTAGTCTGACCAATTATGAGCACCATCATATGTTTTCTTTGGGATACTGATACTGTTTTATTCTTATGCCACATATCATATTTTAGCACATAATAAGGGGTTAATAATCATCAAAAGAAGTCAGGTTTTTAGTAGTGAAAGGAAGTGATGTTTTTAACATAATAATTTGCCCAAAGGAAGATTCTACAACTATAAAATCTAATCAACAAGTAAACACGTGGCAAATGTTTTTCAATGTCAATTATCATTTGAGGCAATAAATAATAATACATTGTCCATCATGTGTCTAAGTGTTGTTGTGTAGGCTTAATGTTTTTTTTAATTATGTAAAGTTTACCCTTGTGTTATTCAAATGCTGATTTCTCTGCCCTCATATCTTGTTTCAATCTGGACACAGCATTGTAATGCTTATACCAAGAATCTCCTGTTTTATGTTTATATAAACAATTCTTATCATTTATTCTCTGCCTTGTCAATAAATGTTGATGACCCAATGACTGGGCAGAATAGAGAATAGGGTGGAATGTCCACCAACCAGAGAAAGGAGAGAGGGAGATAAAGATCAGTGAGGATGGAGCATTTGGAACCATGAGGATGGAGTCTGGAGAAAGATCATGGAAACATGAAATCTAAAGAAATAGATCAATAATACTATGCAAATATCATGGGGTGGGGCTGGCTCGGAGGTAGGCATATTAGTGCAGACAGCAAATCTAGATCATATAACTGCTGAACTATTGAGGTACAGTTTTAAATAAATATTGTTTTTTTGTGTGTGATTATTGAGGCATAGTGTAAGGTAAAGAAATGCAGCAGCTGAATTAATTCTCTGTTTACATTTATATTAAGAGTAATTCATTCCTGTTGTTCTTTCACCATTCCTGTTGGTGAAGCAACAGGAGGATAGGGATAGAGGAGGGGAAGAAACAGTGTTGGAGGACAGCAGAGTCCCAGGTCAAAAACGGGGGCAGGGGGTTGCTTATTTTTTTTATATTCTTTTATGCTCAACTTCAACTGTAATTTGTTCACTACCTGGAAGCTGTAGTCTCGCAGTCTCTCTCTCTCTCTCTCTCTCTCTCTCTCTCTCTCTCTCTCACACACACACACACACACACACACACACACACTAAAAGTAAAAAGAGATATGTGTATGCTAGTGACACAGTGCTTACCTAAGGATTCTTTTACTCCTTAAGTGCTTAACTCTAAACAATTGTGTCAGTATAATCGAAATCTGACCTGAATTTAGAGAGTGTTCTCAACATTACTGTTTTAAGGGGAAGCCATAGCCATGGCAGCGGGCACAGTGTTCTCTAAGTGCTTTTATGATAATCATGCAAACTTACCTTCTTAACAGGTGAGAATAAACCTGTAAAGGGATGGATACTATGTAATATGATACATGAGATTTTAACCACAGGAGATGTATACTGAAGTTAATATTTATCCATTAACAATGAAAATATCTGTATTTGTACTTGTGTTCAAATTTAAACAAATATTTCTTTAATATGCCTTTCCCCCTTCAAAGTGGGGATTAGTAGGCCAAAGTGTTCTTATGTTGAGGCCTCACTGTGTTAGGCATGTCTCTGTGGTGATAATCTCCTGTGAGTGCTGCTATTACTAGGAATAAGAAATGGAAGAAAAATCATCGTTATCATTATTTTTATTTTGCTTTTCAATTATGTGACTGTAACCTATGCGATTTAAGAATTTTCCTCCTTAGGAAGTTAGGTAGGTGGTTACCAAATATATTCTGTTGTAACAATGTCTTTTTGAGCATTCCTAGGAGGAGCACAATGGCATTTTGTTTCCTCTTTACTTTTTTTTGCAGGGGACATCTCCTGGTTGTGAATTTGTCCTGACAGAGGTTGTGGGCATTCTAGAATTTATAACTATTACAAAAACTCCCTCTCAAATTCTTTATCCTTTGTAGAGAAATATGAGTAACGACAGTATATTTTGTCCACGTCCCTAAAAGGAATGTAAGCATAAAGTCTCCATCTTGTTCTCACTTGACCTAATAGACATGTTTACTTACAACTCATTTGCTGAGTTAAGAGTTTTAAAATATATCCTTTGTAACCTGGGTCCTTATGTTGTCATCTCAAATTCTTTGTTGCATGCCTATGCTGAATAGAGCATCCCTATTCCATATGCGTGCACCAGTCTTCCTTACTAGAGAATAAGAGGATGCTTTACTTTCATGCACATTTATCCTTTCTGCATCTCCTCGTTCAATTTTTTTTTAAAAAAAATTCTACCCCCTTAGCAAATGTTTGCTGTATAAAAATTAGCCAGGGAAACTATATGCTAATACACTGATACATATATTAATATACATGGAAGCATATACATTGATACATTATCTTATGTATTTAAATGTACATATATAGTTTAATACAATGGAATTGTGATTTACTTCTTTGGCCCCAATCTGAATATTAAAGTTTGCATAATGAATATCCAACCTCAGAAACCTAAACCATGAACACCTTTCTTAGGAGTCACTTCTTCTCTAAATCAGCATAGACAAGCAACACCATCTGGCTTGTGTATCTCTCACAGGGAGCATTCTTTAGATAGATGGATGTGGATGAGTCAAAAATTTAGAGTATACCATTAAAGAAAGCAAGTTAGGTCATAACATTCACTTTCTACAGACCTTTCTTGATATCTCCCAATATGGGCTTTGCCTTCTTATAAGGTTTGCTGGTTCTCCCCAACAAGACAGAATCTGATAGTACCTCCTTGGCGTCATCTTTGGTCTGCCCAGAGTAGAGCTGTGATTTCTATAGCATTAGTATTGATGGGTGAGAGCTAATCCTAATGGGAAGCCAATGCCACGTTTGCTAATCCTAACACAGAAGCTGAGCCACTTCCAATTTTAATCCAAAATCTGATGATATATATATTTTGAGGGGAAATGCCACTCTGAATTCTGTCCAAGCAATTTATCTATGGACAAAATATTTCACGTCCTGTGCTGCATTTGAGTGCACTTGCAGTTACTTACACATTTTGAAAAAGAGTTTTTTACAGCTCTACTTATAGGTATCAAAAAATTTATCACAAACTAATAGAAATAGGCAACTATTTCCTTGTTCTAGATTGTTTTCTTTTTCTTCTTTCCTTAAATTTTCATATTAAATTCTGTTTAAATAAATATGGTTCATATGTTGTTTTCAAAACTTTTCAACAAAAGACAGTATAAGTAAGCAAACACAAAACTCTTTCCCCAAATTATCCATGAAAATAAGAAACAACTAAGATTTGAAAATTTCATTTTATAAAATAGTTTTCCTATATATTACAGAGAAATCTGTCAATGAGAAATTACTTTTATTGGGAAGTGAATTTTGACATGTTATTCATATGTCATTGCCTGTATTATTTAAATTCTGAGCCTCTGATTTTACTGATATTAGTTCATGCAACAGAAATGACAATTGTTTTCTTTTAAAATTGACAAATTTGAAACATGTTTGTGGGCTGTAGTAGAGAGACTGAAATATTTGTACCCTTGAATACCTAAAATAGGTAAAACATTCTACCCAAAACTAATCTATGTGATTTTCAGAATTTCCAAGCAGACCACTGAATTGCACACTTTTCTGAAATTTTTTTCCATATAAAAATTATAGAGTCAATTTGATTCCTAGTTTTTTGTATAAAACATGATGTGATGGTTATCAAGTTCTACTTTACAGAGTATACCCAGTGATGAAAAGCAGTTTATATACACAAATGCTCAATTTTAGGTCACAACAATCCTGACTTGCCATTTCTTTGTCCAACAATAAGTCTATATTTTGTTTTCAAATGGTACATAGTTACTTGTATGTGGGGCAAGTGGACTGTGTCCTGAGATAGAAGAAGTGGTAAGGTTGAGCCAGCCTAAACCCAGAGAAATCACAGAATTGGGAACAGTAGGGGTAAGGCCAGCTCCTTGCAAAACACCCCCACTGAGAGGACAATGACAGTAGGTCACTTAACATAAAAACCAGGAGCTCTCCATGCTAATGAGGTATCTATGTAGGTCCAAAGAGCTTCTCTACTGGGCCTCCCTTCCTGAATATGGTATTTAATCCCTGGTTCACCCTCAGTAAGAGATATGCATTTGCATCTGTAATCAAATGAAGCAGTTTAGACAAGCAAGGGGGGTCTCCTTTATTGTGTGTGTTGGGGAGGGGGAGAGTAAATCTGTATAGAGCCTCATCTAAATCTCCTGGAGAAGGCCTTTTGTCTTGCAGTAACTCTGTCCTGTCAGCACTGATTTGGAACCAACCTGGATTCTGCCCCACTCCTTGGCTCAGCGATTCCCATCCTTTAGACACATAGAGGAAATGCAGAGCCACATGGTCTGGAACCCCTATTACAGACTGTGTTCAGCCTCCCCTGAGTGGCTTTACAGCTGCAATCAGACACCCCTGTGGTGAGGCAGACATGTAGTCCAACACTTGTATTTGTTTATAAGTTTTTAAAACTCAAATTTAGCTCTTCCTTTTTCTCATGATCATCAGTCTGTTTGGTATCTTATCTTGTATTTCCATAATACAAAATAAAAGAAAGACCATTAATGTAGTCTAATTTTTCCCAAACATTTTTATGTGTGTATGTATGGTGCATGCGCCTGTATGTGTGTGTGCATTTTCCTGTGTGTGAGTGGGATGATATGTGATATGACTGTACATGTTCTATGTGGAGGCTAAAGAATAGCCTCAGGGGTTGATCCTCCTTTGCTGCCTAGTTGATGGCAAATTTGATGAACATGTTTTTCATCACTAGGTGTGCTAAGCCACCTGACACATGATCTCTGAGGATTCTCCTTTCTCTTCCTGTAATATCACCACAAGGGCACTGAGAGTATAGATTTTTGCTACAATTGTTAGTCTCCATGCATTCTGGGGATATGAACACAGGTCTTCCCATTTGTGTAGGAAACACTTTATCCACTTAGCCATGCTCTTTCTCAACATATTCTATTTCCCAAAAGAAGGCAGTTTATTCACATGTGACATTTAACCATATATGTCCTTTCCAGTTAGTGTTTGGTATATTGTTTTAAGTTTTGGTATTTGTCATGAAATGAATAGCTCAAAAATGGCATCAAGAGGATAAGTAACGGGTAAGTGGTTAAGGGTATTTGTTGCTTTTACATAAGGCCTGAGTTTAGTTGGCAGCATGCATATCAGGCAGCTTACAAAGGGCTATAACTCCAAATCCAGGGGCATCTGAAAACAGTGCCCTCAGTGGGTACCTGCACCCTTCTGGACATATTTGAGGATATACATAAATAAACACATTTTACAACTCTCTTTCAAGGCGTTTAATATACTGTTTTCAAGGATCAAATTTCTAAGTATAAATGATGGTATTTGGGATCAATATGAACATATATTCAAATTATAAGATCATCTGGGTATACATTTCAGTTCTTTCTTTTTAATGCTGAAACATATTGCCACGTTTAGTTTGATTATGTTGGGAAATGTTTAAAAGTGTAATGTCTAAAAAATTATCTGTGAGATGAGTAAAGCAATTATAACATAACCAAGCAAGCAAAACTGATGAAGTATAAGCATTTACTTGGTAAATCTGTTAAATTTATCACAACTACCATATATATTTTGTACAAGTAAGATTATATTATATCATGTTAAAATATACAATCATGGCAGGATGTGATATAAACCTACTTATAGAGATAATACTTTATCTTTGAGTATTGTTTGATTTAAAATGTGAATGCCCTGTGCTTGCTAAAGCAGATGTTGTATAAGAACATGCCAATGCAATTAAAAATGCCTCAGGTATTGTTTATTATGAAAGGCACAGAGGCTGCTTATGGCAAATATTATTTCTGCATTCACTTTGCATAATAGTAATTCTTTAAAGAAACATTTCGTATCCATGTGCTGTCCCAGCTTAATTCTTCCTTAAGATAAAATTTATCTTCAAAGATAAGTCAACATTTAATTAAAAGATTCTTTAGTTAATATTTACTGAGGTCATAATAGTTAACTGTTCCTTAAAGATTACTAAAGGTATTATTTGAATTTGGTTTTCTCATGGAATATCTTGGTTTCTTCATCTGTGGTGATTAGAAATATTGCTGGATATAGTAGTCTGGGTTGACATTTGTGGTATCTTAGTGTCTGCAAGACATCTGCCCAGGCCTTTCTAGCTTTTAGAGTCTCAGTAGGGAATATAGATCCAGAAATGGCCTCTTCCCTTTGCCAGGTAAGCACACCAGTGGAAGAACAAGGGTAGCAACTCACCTACAAAATCTTTAACCCAAAATCTGGGGCTGAAAGCCTGGGGTAGGGTATAGTAGAGGTAGCTGCAGAGAGCATGGTGTTACCTTGAGGTGGACTCTTCATTCTCTAAGGAGAAGGGGAGGGAAGAACAGGAATAGGTGCTGAGAAGAGAGGGACAGCTGATATTGGTATATAAATTTAATAATTTTTAAAATTACAATAAATTCAAGAAAATACCTTTAAAAATAAAGTATAAAAAAAAGATTAACAAAGGAAATTCATCCTATTCTAAAGATTCATGTGTACATACACCTGATATTGCATTTCATTTCTTTAAATAATTTCTTCTATCTTTCTAAATTGTCAAATTTTCAGAAATGTTGATTTATTCATCCAAGTTTTATATTTGAACAAGTAGAACAATATTTTTACTGTAATCTCTTAGACTAATTTAAAGGATTTTTATTAATGAACAATCTTAAAAGTCTATTAATTGAAATTCTTTTGATAAACAGTCATAATATATGACCAATAATATGTATATAATGTCATATTTTAAAACAACTTTTTGTTGTGTTTGATTATTTGTTTCCTTGTTTCTTTTTGTGTAAATAGAATTTTATGTGTTGGGGAAGAAGTGATGTCTGAGATTTAACCTAAGACCTATCTCTGTCTGAGCTGTAGCCTTGGCTATTTATCCATCCGTCCGTCCATCCATCCATCCATCTATCCACCTACAACACCAACCTACCTACCTACCTACCTACCTACCTACCTACCTACCTACCTACCTACTATACCTTCCTGTTTACCTAACTACCAAACTTCATATCTATCTAATATTTGTTGAGACAGGACCTCACTAAGTTGCTTAGGCTTATCCTTGATTAACTTTATATCCTATGCTAGCCTTGAACTCAAGATCTTTCTACCCTAGAGATCTAACTAGGATTATAGGCTATGGAATCAAAAATGGCTTTGACTGTCTTTTTATTTTATCAACAAACTTTTGCAGCCTGTTTGTCACTAACACAGGCTAATTGTCATAGAAATAAAAACTAAACATGTGTTTCTAATATACATAATTAACTTTTAATATTATTTATTTATCTTAGTCTTAATTAAAATATATTTATATAACTTGGTCCATTGTCCTCCCCCTCCAGCTCCTCCCATGTCTCCCCCTCCAGCCCCTCCCAAGTCTCCCCCTCCAGCCCCTCCCAAGTGTCCCCCTCCAGCCCCTCCCAAGTCTCCCCTTCCAGCCCCTCCCATGTCTCCCCCTCCAGCCCCTCCCGTGTCTTCCCCTCCAGCCCCTCCCATGTCTCCCACCCAGCCCTGCCGTTCTTTCCCAACACCCTCCAGTTGACGGCTCTTTTTACTTCAATAATGATTGTTACATCTATATACATGTAAATATATGCACATACATATACACATATATACATATATAATCTATATAATATATAATATACATAATATATATATGAGCTACTGTCCATGTATATATATACATGTATATAGTATATGTAGTCCATATATATATTTCATAATAAAATGTATATTATATATACTATATATGTGCAATATATATGTTGTATATATTCAAATATATGTGTATATATGTATACATATATACACACAGATATATACATATATGTATGTATATATTATATGTGTGACATATACATTTGTGACATGTATACATATATACATATATTAACCACATATATATATATATACATGTTTTAATAGAGGTTGATAAATGTATTTTTATATTTTATATGTGCATTGCTTTAGTAATAACAACTTTATACAAAGTTAACTATTATTATTAGAGTAAAAGACATTTTCAAAGTTTAATGCTCCAAAAAAATCAAATTAATAAAATTTTCCAGTAGCCTACCAGTAGAAATTTAATATCTAAATATTAGGTGGTGTGTTATCCTATTTGGTTAAGGTGATTTAGACAGAGATGTTCACTAGAGCATATTGACCCTATAAGTTTAAATACTAAGGTATTAATTTTAGTACCAGAAACAAATACCGATTGGTATAAAATCTCACAGAGCTCTGTAGCTACAGGTTTTCTTCAATATCCTTCTGTCCCAGGTGTTCTGCTATACTTGGTGTAGCACATATTCAAACATCAGGTTTCTGTACTGTGCGTTTAAATATGAAAGACAAGATTTGAACGTTCTTATCATAAAGAAACAATGTGTTAAAAGATGACAGATATATTAATTACACATGTTGATCATTACACATTGCTCACTTGTCTCAAAAGAACACTTATTAACCTATAAACAACTACAGTTATTTTGGTGAAGAAAATGATTTACAAAGATCAGTTTTTAAAACACTAGCTAGGGCTGTTCTGTTTGTCTTGTGGAAGAGCATACACTTCCATATTTCCTCTCTCCTCTCTCTGTGTATTGTTTTATTTAATCTTCATAGAAGGAATTATGTTATTTGAGCAACCACAATAATAGCTTTTGGGTTTTCTGTCTCTGTCTGACCCAATTCAGTAGAAAAAAGAAACCCCAGAGTCAAGTGAGAGTTGAAATCTCTTTTTGAGCGAAGACTGGCTCCAGCTGACTGGGAAGGTTCTGAGTGACAGTCTCACTTCCTGCTGTTTAGGTTACAGAAACACTGACATTTCTAACTCTTTGAATCTTCCGGTTCTCTCAGAAGTTTAGATTGCTTGCCCCAGGCAGCAAGAACCTCACCCATACCTCTGCTGGCTTACTGGCAATTTCATGACTGGTTTATCTTTTTCTTATAGAATTGTGCTAGCAGTGACAAAGAAGAGAATTATCTTTGTTTTTCTAGCTTCTTCCTGTACAGCTTCATGTTCAAAGGCGTTTGCTATGACTCCCAATTACCCTTGGTCACTACATGATTTTCTCTAGCACAACAAATCTCTTAAGTATACTGGCACAGAATGCACTTTTTTTCACCTGAAGGGGATGTTCTAAGAAAGTTTTGGACTTTGTTGAAGGCCCTACAAGTGTTCCCCTTGTTCCATATCCTTGCCAGCAATATTCATAGTAATCAGAGAAATGCAAATTAAAACAACTCTGAGATTCCATCTTATACCTGTCAGAATGGCTAAGATCAAAATCTCAAGCAACAGCTCTTGCTGGCAAGGATGTGGAACAAGGGGAACACTCCTCAATTGCTGGTGAGAGTGCAAACTATAATTCACTTTGGAAATTAATTTTGGAGTATCTCAGAAAATTGTGAATAGTACCACCTAAAGGCCCAGCTATTCCACTCCTAAACACATACCCAAAAGAAGCTCTACCATACCACAAGAAAGCTTGCTGTCGTATGGTCATAGCTAATTTATTTGTAGTAACCAGAAATTGTACACAACCTAGATGCCCCTCAACCAAAGAATGGATAAAATGTGGGACATTTACACAATGGAATATTACTCAGCTATTAAAAATAATGACATCATGAAATTTTTAGGCAAATGGATGGTACTAGAAAATATCATCCTGAGGGTGTTAGATTCCCCAGTATAGGAGAATGCCAAGGAGGCTTTATATTTGTTCTCGTACTTTGTCTCCATATTTTTGCTTTCCTACAGGTTCTATTTTAAATATAGTTATCCTTTAGAAAAGGAAAATTATTTTTATTTATAACATGCATTCTTTCTTCTTAAAAGAAAGCCAGGACAAAAATACTTTCAGTGCTGTCCATAACTTCTTTAATTTTATGATTTATCTCTGATTGTTGTTTTGGTATTGCTCTTCTACCATAATCATAATCATAATCATAATCTGCCCTACAGTTGTCCTCAAGGATGCATTGGAATATGCATCTCCATGCCAATAAGTACATCACTGAGTGAGCTATATAGTAGCTGACATTTCAGGAGTTTAGACAGAAAAGATGAGCTGAGCAGTAGTCAATGATCTCAGTGCTCTCAATGCTGGGATGGGACACATTCTTTTTAATCAAAATACTTTACATTTTGAGATGTTTCCTGTTTCTGTTATATTTTGATTCCAGGCAGATCTGTGATCTTTTGTTTCTTACCTCTGATAACATGAACAAGAACATATTCCTTACCAGTATCTTTTTTCATCATTAATGAAGTGCATCAAATCAGATAGATATACCTTCATGTATGTTCAAACTGCTGTTTGACAGCATCAGCTTTTAAATGCAAAGGTAAAATATTTCTTTTTCTTATCCCTCCTCCAGAGACCCCTTCTTTTTATGTAAATGCTGACAGAGTTTCACTCTGCAAAGTTAATTTCATATCTTCCAAATAATTCTAAATCAAACACTTTTTTATTCTCCTCATGGTTTTATATGAGATGCTCAAGAGAAAAGGGAAGATAAGTTAAGGGAATCTCTCAGTTATGTACCTTGTTGAAAAACTTTTATGTTGTAATTTTCACTGTTGCAATGATTACTGTAATATGGCTAAATTTAGCATAGCATTCTGGTCACAGTTCTTCTTGCCTATATACACATCTTAGCCTTGCCACTTAGAACTATGTGACCTTGAAAAATTTAATGAATCCAGAATTAGCTTATTCAGGCATAATACAGGTATTAATTATATCTATCTCTTTTGTGGAAATGAAGCATTTTAATATATACCTGAAAGTAGAGAGCCTAGAAGATTTTCTACTACACATTCAGAGTTCACGAAATTTTACCCATGATCAAAAATATATTGTTTTTCTGTTCCTGCTCTTGTTATAATCTTAGTACTCAGTGTTCAGGAACCATGGGTTGTTGTGGGGAACCCCCACAATAGTATCAAAACTATTCATGTTATAGAGTGAATTATTTAGTACATTGGTCAATACATGGAACATTTCCCCACAAATGTTTCCTTCCAATTTAACTCACAGTTTTCAATGATAACACTGTCTGTTTTCTATCATTCCACTCAAATATGTACAAGGCAGTAGTGAAGGTTCCTCTTCTGTAGGATTTTACATTGTGCATTTTAGGAAAATCAAGTACATTATAAAAATCTTAACATTGTGCTTTAGAAAATTTCATGATTCTCAACTTGATTGAGACTTGAGCGCCTTCTGAATGGAAGACTTTCACCTAGTGGTGTTGATTCTCTTTGATGAGTTAGAAAGGAAATAAAAGAATAAGTATGGTATTATCCATCTCAAAGATGTCAATTTTTACATATTCTAATATTTAACACCCCTGTCTTTACATGGACTGTAAGTTCCCTTTCTTTAGAGATGAATGTGTCTTATTTCCACAAAAGAGGAACACATAGTATGGTCCATCAAGTGAAGAGATTTAAGAGATGCCCAGTACAGTATGACTCATCAAGAGAAGTGATGCACACCAAAATAGCGCTCACTAGATGAAGGGACAATCCAGTTGGTGGGTACTTCAAAATTGTCTCTGTGACAATAAAATATCCTGAGACGGCATATATGACATGTCTAACTGGCCACTGTAGGATTCTTAGAGTTGCACATGAAGGTAAAAGATATGGTCATGCGAATGACTGACCTCCTTTCCATTTTAATACAAACATTTCCATTGTTCCTGCATATTTAGAGAAACACTGTCCTGTGGGAACTTAGCTAAATGAACTTAAGTTTCTGCTGTTTGTTGTTGCTTGCATGTTTGTTTATTTGCTTGCTTTTCTGCTTGCCTTACCTTTAAATTACCAATTCAAGATCTTTTGTATTGTCCAAAGATGGGTCAAAATTCTTGTTGACTCTGAACAAGATATACTATTTTTGTTTTGCTATTTTTAACCCAAAAAAGGGAAGATGCCTTCTTAACTCAGGGCTTTTCTGTCATTCACTGGTAAGTGGGAAGTAGAGTCATGACCACAGAGAGAAGGAAGGGGAATGGATACTTTTTATCACATAAGTTTTTGATACTATTTTTGATCTTTAGATGCTTACTACATTATGAATTTACCCAATTTTGAAGCTTTGAGAGCAAGACATGTATGTCTGGTGTAAGAAGATTCCCACCATCTGTGGAGGTGCGGAGGAAGAGTGGCTGAGAGTATGGACTTAAAGCACTGAGACAAGAAATCATATACACATACATACACGCACGCACACACACACACACACACACACACACACACACACATATGCAGATATTGTGAAATTAGGAGCCACTCTGTATATCCAAAACCCAAATCTACCCAGAAGTTTGGGAAATGGTACAAATACACATCTCAGAAATTAGTCATCAAGATGATGGGTGAGCATAATGTTTATGATAGTCTCTGTCCTCTGTCTCTTTCTCTGTGTCTCTTCAGTTCTCTCTCTCTCTCTCTCTCTCTCTCTCTCTCTCTCTCTCTCTCTCTCTCTCTCTC
>JADRCH010000263.1:3059934-3250587 GCA_019843965.1 Rhynchomys soricoides
CTCTCTCTCTCTCTCTCTCTCTCTCTCTCTCTCTCTCTCTCTCTCTCCTTGACACATGTCTCCAGGCAGAGAGATTCAACTAAAATAAGTTGTGAGTCTAGTAACAGACATCAAATTGGAAATGATAAGTGTCTTATTAGCATTGTAGCAAATATATCTTTTACAAAAGCCTTACCATGCATTTTTGCTAAATAAACACAGTTTTGACTTCTTGTGCTCCTCCTGTATAGAACTGAATTTCTATTGTCTATTTTTATTTCTTATATGAGGAGGCTTAATTTTGACAAAATTACAAGAAGTACTAGTACCCTCTTTTTTCTAGCTTGTGGCTGATGCCTGCACATCCTAATACATTGAGAGCAAGAAAGTTACAGGTGGCTTGTAGTGACTGATCACAGAATTAAAAACGAGACAGAGGAGTGGTATAAACCCCGAATTATTCACTGGATGACGCTTTATTTCCTAGACCAATGAGACTGTAACATGGAGGAGATTCAAGCCTGGTGCATATATAATGTGACAAGAGTTTCAAGAGATAAGATTTAGGAAAAAACAAAACAAAATAATGCAAACAAACAAACAAAAAACAGAATGCCATGAAAAGTATTTCAAGAGATAGGATTTAGAAAAACAGCAAAACAAAATAAAACAACAACAACAGCAAAAGAAAAGCAAAAACAAAAAACAGAGTCCTAGAGACATCTGTTTTTAACACCACAAGTTGTTTTCCTACTGTGTGGTTGCCTTGTCCAGCACTGATATAAGGCATTTTGTCTTATCTTAGTAAGTGTCTTGTATTTTTGGTTGGTGTCTCTTAGAAGTCTGGTCATTCTGAAGGGCAATGGAAAAGGCGTGGATCTGGTGGAGAGGAGAGCTGGGGGAGCTGGAAGAAGTGGTGGGTGGGGGCATCTATGGTCTGGATATATTGTCTGAGAGAAGAATCTGTTTTAAATAAGGAAAGAAAAGAACAAATGCTACTGAGATGTTACATACAACAAGTATGTACTGCAAATGTCAAAGCAATAACAAACAAAGAAATAAAGCAACAACAACAAGCACAGTTGTTTGTGTCATGAGCACCCTGACCATATTTGCCAAGATATTTCTTATGCTGGCTTTACTCTGTATATGACTGTGTATTAAAATCTACTTCATCTTTCATTTTAAGTTTGTTGCCATCTTATTCCCATCATTCATATTGGCTCTCAGTCCACATTTTCTCTCTTCCCTATTCTCTTTTTGCCTTACAGTCAGTTCTTGCCTATCTGCTCTTGTTCTCCTAGGTAACTCCAGTGTACAGGCAGGACTAGCTTAGTGCATATTGGTAGAGAATGTGAAACAAGACTGTTCTCAAGGATAAGTGTGTATTGTTTACCAAGAGGCAAGTATAGATTTGTTTTACTTAGTGAATGCTGGCCTACATGGGGTATTACAGGTAAGATTATTCTAGGACTTTAAAGTAATGCCTGGCTATTTATTTATTTATTTATTTATTTATTTATTTATACTCCAGATTTTATTCCCCCTCCCCCATCCATCCTCTGTTCCACATCCCATACCTCCTCTCCACACTCTGCCTCCACGAGGATGTTCCCACCCCCACCCCACCTGACCTCTAAACACCCTGGGGCCTCCAGTCTCTTAAGGGTTTGGTGTATCATCTCTGATTGAACACAGACCTAGCAGTCGTTTGCTGTATATGAGTTGGGGTCCTCATATCAGCTGGTGTATGCTGCTCGTTTGGTGGTCCAGTGTTTGAGAGATCTCAGGGGTCCAGGTTAATTGAGACCAATGGTCCTTCTACAGGGTCGCCTCAGCTTCTTCCAGCCTTTCCCTAATTCAACCACAGGAGTCAGCTCTTTGGTCTTAATTAATTACAAGCTCATCAGAAATTGAACTAAAAAAAGAACAACTCTAGTCACATCTCTGTAAGTAGCCAGAAGTTGAGGCTAAGTGCATTGAGCACCAGAAGTGTTGGGATGCAATTACATAAGTAAATGTGAATTGTCAGGTAAGTGCATTTTACAGGGATGCTATAAAATTTTCAGGAGACTGGCTCCTCTGAGAAAAGGGGACAATAGGTTTTTGGTGAGATTTTAAAGAAGCAAGTATTGTGAACAATTTGAGTATGCTCTCAAAGTGTGATTTCAGTTCTGACCAGATGGGGTTGTTTACAAGGAACAGAAAGAAATGATTCCATTAAATGCTTGTTCTTGTTCTCAGTGCACAAGGTAACACACATTGCTAAAATAATTATGTACTAACTGATGTTTGAATAGTATTTTAAATAGGTTTACATTTCTAGTTTTTAATTATGAAACATTATTCTACAGATTCGTATTAAATTGCTAATATAAAATATAAGCCATGGTTATTACAAAAATTATTTCTGTCATCTGAATGCAAAATGCTAAAATATTTTAACATTTCTACTTTGAAATGTAGATGACTGTTCCCCACATGTGCATGCAGGGAGGGATACACACACACACACACACACACACACACACACACACAAACACTATACCATTTACTTAAATTTATTTTTAATAATTTTATGCATGCTTTTCATGCATTATATTAGTGACACCCATCTATATCATCTGCTCCTCCTCCCTATATATCCCTTCCCAAGTTCATGTCTTGTTGCTCACTGGGTTTAACCTTGGGTGGTCTAAATGACCGTGGTATGGAACTATCCAATGGAATATTGTTCAGATATAACAAAAGATAGCATTTTACCATTTGTCACGATGTGAACGAACCTATAAGACATTATATTTAGTAAAAATCTCAATAGCAGAGAACACTCACTTGATCATTCCACTTACATGACATGACTATAGCAATAATAAGCAGAAACAAGATGTCAAGCAGAAACAAATGGTCCCTTTATTCAGGTGAATAAAAGGAGAAAAACCTAAAAACACTTAGCAATAGGGAACACTAGGGAAGAGTAATTTGTAGCTCCTTAGTTAGGTTTTACTCTGTTTGGCCTATATTAGTCATGGTTGATAATAATAAAATCTGTCTTTAACATTTTTTCCTTCCTTTGAGCCCCCTTTTCACCATAATTATAGACTAAACCAAGTAAGTCAAACTATACAGGTTTGGAGACCAGTAACTTTAATAAGTGACTTTTCTTCTTTCTCAATTTCATTTCATAATCCACATTTAACAGAAATTTCTAAGATTAAGATCTTGTCAATCTTTTTGTTCTATTGAGACACAGTCTCACTTTTTATTTCAGGCCCATGTGGAATTCACTATGTAGACCAGTCTGGTCACCAATGTGTGATCCTGCCGGTTTTACCTCCCAAGAACACAGTTTATAAGTATATCCCAAGACATTCTCTTAGTAGAATCTGCTAATCTCAAAGTCAAGCTTCCATTAAAGTTTCCATTTTGTGTGTAAATCTTGACTAAGATAAACCAAAATTCCACCATTAAAAAAATATTACACAGCAACTTAAGAGTAATAGAACATTCTGAATTTGGTTGTGAAAAAGCACATAGAAACCTAACCAATGTAATTCTTTAATAACAATCCCAGGAACTTCCCAGGGATTTAGGTTTATTTGTAAGTATTATATAACCTCAATCTTCTGTCTTTACCTTCTGCCACAACTGCAGATAATAGCCCATACAGAAGTTTGGCAAATATATTCACTGATATTCCCTACCATGTGACTTTTTGAATCTAGCCTGTGTTACCGTTGGTGAACTGTCATCCTCCTGCCTCTTTTATTTTTCAAAATATTCAAGATTTATATCCATTAGAATTAGTTTTCCTATTCATTATTGCTAATAAAACTGTCATAATATATTTTCAGATAATTTAAATACTCAAACAGATGTAATGCATGTTTCACAAGTTAAAGGATATGGAGAAGCTCCTATGAGATTGCATTAGCTTTCAGACTGTGAGTCCTCCCTTACTGTTACATAGTCTTTGATCTTTCTACCCTCTACAAGACACTAAGCAGAATCTCCTCACCCCTCTCCTTTTTCAAATTCTCTATGCAGAATTTCTTCAGAATAGATATACTAAGAAAACATGGAATTTAGCAATCTGATGGAGCAAGTTGAGGTGGAAAGAACATTTCAGAACTAAAGCTTTCTAGAGTGTACTTATTTGAAATTAAATCACCAATTGTCAAAACTGCTGGTTTATCTCAAACTATTTTTTCTTTTCTTAACATTGCCCATGACTTGTTTCTCACCCTTTTCTTTTTTTCAGCACATGTCTATCTTCCCAAACTTCTTGCAACAGCTAATGTAAACATATTTATTTCTCCTAGACAGATAGTATTTGCCTCAGCCTGCCATGTAAGTTTTTGTTTCCTTCAAAAATAGACCTCCAGGTGATATTCCTGAAACTGCTAACTTCAAGTCAAAGACATTTTTTTATACAAATTCTGGTTCATGACAGTCAAGTCCTCTGTGACTGGCCATTCAAGGAACACAGACATTCAGCAATGTTACTTGAATAGATTACATTCTAGGAAACAACCTTCTTAACAAATCATTCAGACAGAAGCCAAGGTCAGAGCTTTCGTGGTGTCAGACCTTTTATGTTAGGGGTTTTATTATATCAGACAGTTTTCAAGGGGAACTAAAATAGTCTTTTAAGTATTTTGTACTTGGTGCCAGTCTCCCTCTATCTGATAATCAGATATTAGAGATTTATGCAGTTGTATGTCTGGGAGGGATGGGAGACTATCCTTTTACTTCTTTTCCCTGAATGCTTGAAAACTAGTCTCTGAAGTGAAAATTTATGTTATTGGCTGTGAAATACACCACTCTTAAAATGAGAGAAAAATTATTAATCTTCCTCTTCCATTTTTATCAGGTAAAATGCCATCTTAAATGAAAGGATTGATTTAATTTGTTCTTTGGACAGAGTGCCTGAATTGAGGGGCTCTTTCAGTAAAGGTGTTAGATGGTATTTAGTAATCTCATATAAGTAAGTCAGCTTGATGACTGTATTTCTATCTGATAAGTAATCAAACGTTATTAATCTAGGAGCTATTAAGACTGAGGAAAAAATTAAATAACATATCAGCAGCTGAATATTTTAAAAATAATTCATTTCAAGAAGACTTCAATTTCAGACTAACTGTGATGATCTAACTGATATTTTTATCAAAGATTGAAGACTGTAGCCTGAGTATGTGTATATATATAAAACAAAAATTGTACTACAACTATCATACATCAAGTTGGAGAAATGTATAGCTTATGGTGTTTTATGTATTAGGTAACTATAATGTATAAAAATAACAATGATAACTTGGAAGAATTACCTTATAGTCTTATAGTCATCTGGATGTCATCAAATATGTAAAATTATAATATTCTACTCATCTTGATTGAACTTTGTTTATTTCATTTAAGTAATAACACTTAAGTGCCATAAGCATCAAATATAAGGAAATTAATTTAGAAAAAAATTGCCCATTAAAATCAGTCAATAGTTAAACTGTCCCATAAGGCAATGAATGGATAAACCTTAAAAGAATCTATGAAAATAGTAAATGTCTATGGTTTTGGTAACATAGTTCTTTGTTCATAAAGTTATACATTTTCTTTAAGCCAGATATTGTCAACTACAGGAGTACCTTTCTGTTCCTTATCAGGCAGATGATATTTTTTTAACCTTTCATAATAATCTTTTCCAAGGTTGTCTTTCCCGTGTATCAGAACAAACTATATATGCTTACAGCGATGCCTGTCAGTGTTTTAGAGGGAAGTTAGCTTACAATCTACTTACTTTGATAAGTAGTACCCCCCTAAGAATAATGCCAATATTCTTTCCGTTTCTTCCATGACTTTATTGTTATCGATCAGAATTTCTAGAAAAAATGTGATATAAAGAGGTATTATGTTCCTGTGCTTCAGAAAATCATTTAGAAACTTAACACAACTGTATGATATTGTAATCATTTGAGAAAAGTAGAACTCAAGCAAGACTAACCACAGAGTTAGTCTTCAATGTGAGACTTCATCTTTCTTCAATGCTTTCATCTTTCACACTAGGTCAATCACAGAAAACTGTACTTTTGATTGCAACTGACAATAATTTCAATTCCAGTATAATAGGAGACTGTAGAGTGTTCTGCAGGTTAAATGCTACTAACTAGGTGTATGATAAATGGGAACACTTTTTCTAATCTTGAGAGAAAGGTCAATATGGAGTCACTAGACCATCAGGAAGAATGAAGCTGGAGGCAGCACGAGAGGCACTTGACTAGTACTCCTGGATGATTGTTAAACTGCAAGGAGTTCCTGGGTAAGGGTATGTACTGGAAATAATGGAGAACTTTCACTTTCAAGATGTTTCTTGAACAGAAAGAAATTTGGTTTGAGATACATGTGTACAAACCTACTTGAACCACAGTATAATCTTAAATTATGAATAAAATTTTCCTTACTCAAAAACAGAAAAATATAAATCAATAAAATGGGGATAGAGGAAGATAAAATCAATCAACAATGAAAAGGATGCAAATCAAGTCTGCTGCAGCTGTATACTATGAGGTAAATTGGTGTATCAGAATTCACTCACACACACACACACACACAAATTAAACTTTTACATTTTAAACAGGACAATTAAAAGAGTCCACTGATTAAATAAATACTGTACCAAGGTTTAAACAAGAACCTTCCAAGTTTTCAAACTTCTGAGAATATTCTTGATGGCTTTGGGTCAAAACATTATTATAAGTTGAATATTGTACAGACTGGCCTATAATTATCGATGCACAGGAAATATCCTGCCTCTGCCTCTCAAGTACTTGAGGATACAGTTGTATGCTACAATTTCTGACCCTGATTGAATTCTGTGAAGTTCCATTGTATCATAGTAATAGACTAGTATAAGAACAATTACATACAAAATATGGTATGCTTCAACTGTTGAATGAGTACAAAAGAAGAGTTGCTGGAATGACATCAGAAAGGACCACTGGACCCTTTTCAGCTTTAATGCATACATCCTACAAAACTCTCCAGCAGAAGTACATATGTAATGTCCTAATTTCTAGAGTAACTCTTCACACCTGAGACAGTCAAGAGCCACAGAGCAATCATTTGACAATAGCATTGAGAAATCTTTTATTTTCTGCTCTTGTAACTTGTTTTTCAGAAATGTAACTTTGGTTAAATGTGTGTTGTCTTCTCTATTGGTTAGCAAAGATATCATCACTTAGGAAAAAATACTTTCAGTGATTTTATGTGACACAGAATCTTCCACATGTACCATTGTTCATTCAGCCACTGTACTGATATCTAAATCTGCAAGTACCATTCAGCAAAAGGAAGAGTCATGCATGCTCTAATCCAAATGATAGTTTTTGTTTTGTTTTCCTTTGTTGTTGTTACCTTGGACTTCAACATCATGGTTCTTGTTCATGGAAACTCTATTATTCATAAAATAGTTCACTTAAAATGTTTTTTGCTAGGTTAGGTGGCATGTGCCTGTAACCTCAATACCCTGGAAGCAGAGACCAGAGGTCTCCATTAGATTGAAGCTAGACTGGTCTAACTAATAAGTTCCAGGCCAGCCAGAGTTACATAGCAAGACTTGTCAAGAAAGTTATTTGTTTATTTAAAATGCTAATTCATGTATTAACTTACTGAACTTATCTAAAACTAGAAGAAATAAGACAATCCTATTACAGATGTATGATAAAAGCTATTAATAATAAAATAAGTATTGATCATTGTTATGGTTACTATGTATCAGTTAACTGAATATGGTATTTTATTTGAAATAACATATAAAAAATCTACTATTCTTTACTTTCATTTTGACAGGTGGAAATATCTGTATCTGCTAAGATACTTATTGTCATACAGTTAAACTCACAATGTTAATATTACTTAGGTACAGTATATAATAAAAGGTGATCTATATTTTTACAAGCCAATACATTCAATTATTATAAATCATTAACATAATTGAAAGGTATAACACATATGCTTATTTTAATGTTTCTAAGCGATATGTATTCATTTTTTGAGAGCTCTGTTTTATTCCATGCCTAATTCATTAATTGCATTGTTTTTATTTGATACATCTGGGAAAACTGTTTGAAAAAAAATCTATGAAACTAGGAATAGCTAAACTATTGAATAATAAAAGTTAATTTTAAAGGTCTAGAAATGCTAAATGACAAATATCCCTCCTGCTAACAAAGTTCCTGGAACAAATTCAGCTCACATTGTCTTTAAAGGTGATGGTGGGTTGTGGTGGCATATTGTAATCCCTGACTCTACAGAGTGAGGAAGGAAGATACCATGTTACAAACAAAAGATCATATGTGTCAGCTTAATTTTGGAATACATATTTTGGATATGACAGAGATCATAAGAAGAAAATATACAGAAGTGACAAAGTGTTGTTGAGTGAGTCACTTGAAATCTGATGCAGGACTGGGATGAACAAAAACTTTGACAACCACATTGCAGCAATGACAGCAGTTCTTTAAAACACTTAAAATATAAATATCTTACTTATAACCATTTCTTCTGTAAGTAATCAAGAGAGCAGAGAGCATATTCTCACCAGAGACTGGCAAAGGAATGTTTGTAACAAATTTATTTGTATTAGTTGAAAACTGAAAACAACCCAAATGAGATGACCAACTGTGAAGTGCCAGAGTAATATTGTGCAATTCTTCCTGACAGTGAAAAGAAACTACCTAATTTTGATAATGTGGTTGTACATCAGAAAGATTTTTCTAAGTGTAACGTTCTAGATGGAAAGAAGCATATTTGATATGATGTTCTGGATAGTGTAAAAAAGATCTCCTACAGATAAAAAATGTGACACAAAATCAATGGTTATCTAAGGGATAGAAGAATGACAGTGGTGTTACTAAAATATCTACACACTAATGTAATGATTAACAATATAGATCACTAACAACCAGTGAGTACTTTCTTAAGGGCAATGTGGCTGTTGTCTTGGGGCAAGGTAAGGCTAAGAAATGGAAGGTATTGTGCTACTTGTGCTATCTAGATTTATGACAGCTCCAGACAACCTGTTAGTTTAGAATCTCTGTTGATAAAATGTTTCTGGTAATGTTTTGTTTTGTCTATTTGTTTGTTTTTGATTCATGATTGATATAGGAAAGCACAGACCACTGATCATGATATCACTGCATCACTGCATCGCAACATCACTGCAATACTGTTTTGCTATATCACTCCCTTACTGCATCCCTGCATCATTGCATTGCTGTGTCACTGCATCACTGCATCATGACATTGTTACATCACTGCATCATGACATCACTGCATCATTAGATCACTGTGTCACTGCATTGTGACACCACTTCACCACTGTGCCACTGCTTCACTGCATCACTGCATCATGACATGACTGCCTCACTGCCTCACTGCATCACTGCATTGCTGTGTCACTGCATCACTGCATCACTGCATCGTGACATGACTGCACCACTGTACCACTGCAGCACTGTATCACTGCATCACTACAGTAGGTACCATCCTTGGGTAGGTGGTCTTGGCTGCTATAAAAAAAGCAGTCTAAGCAAGCCATGATGAGAAAATTTGAAAGTGGCACTTCTTCTTGGCCTAAGCTTCAGCTCCTACATCCAGGTTCCTGCCTAGAGTTCCTGCCTTGATTTATCTCAGTGATGGAGTGTTAGCTGAGAGCTGTTTTCTTCCAAAATTGCTTCTGTTGTTGATATTTTATCACAACTGAAATCCTAGTTAAGATACTATATGAGTTAATTTTAAACAGAACATTAATATGGCAGGCCAAACTTAGAATGTAGACCAGAATGGTCTCAAATTCACAGAAATCTGCCTGCCTCTGCCTCATAGTGATGGAATTAAAGAATACTACCAAGCTGGGACTGTGGTACTTAATTTTTAAAGAATACAAATATTTTATCACCATAAGTATTTTTAATACTTATGTGTATTAAACTGTGTTGAAATAGCTAATATTGATACTTTAGTATAAGTGGAAATAGGTGGAGGCTATGATAAATAAGTTGACTGGTAATTCCTAGCTTTGGTTTATAGTTTCTTATTAAAAAATCCAGGGCTTGTTTCATTAACAATTCATGTCTGTATTTATCATGAAGGAATAGAGATAATTTAGCGATAATCAGTGGACTCTAGGGAAGTAAGCCATTAAAATGCAATGACTGCTGTGATGAAATCTTTGTATATAGAGGAAAAATTAGGGAAGATTTGTTCACAGTCAAACAGTGTTAGAATCATTACATGGGGCTCATTTAATGCATATGAAGTGACAGCTATTATATACATGGAGGGACCCATGTGTTGGTCTCATATGTGGCAGAGGATGGCATTGTTGGACATCACTAGGAGGAGATGCCCTTGGACCTGAGAGTGTTTGATGCCCTACTGTTGGGGAATGCCAGGGAGGGAAGATAAGAGTGGGTGGGTGGATGGGGGAGCACCTTCATAGAGGCAGGTGGAGAAAGGATAGGATAGGGGGTTTCTGAAGGGAAGCCCTGGAAAATATTTTCTTAAAAAAAAAAAATGAAAAAAAAAAGAACAATAACAAGAACAATCATAGGATAGGAGAGAAAGACATATAAAATATCTCATGTGGCATATTATGAAACATGGCAAGTAAATGAGAAATATTTCTACTTGGAGATGTCATCTATGAATGGGAGAAACAAACAGAAGTGAACACAATGAATAACTTTCAAAGACAAAAGGTTAGTGTAGCCTTAGGTCTCATACTAGATCAAAACTTAATATCTATTTATTTGTAAATATATATTAATATATGTATATCAATGTGTCTATATCAATGTGTCTAATCAATGTGTCTATAATCTATCAACTTTCTATCAATGTTCCATCATCTATTATCTAGCTATCATCTATCTATCTATCACTGTTATCAGACCATGTATAAATCATTCATCATCCCATGCACAATCTATTAATCTTCTATAGCTTGTCTACTATGTTCATTTTAGCATATGATAATTCTTTGTGGGACTAGATTTCATTATGGGATTTTTATATTTATAATGTATTTTGATCATATTCATCCTCGCTACTCTCTCTTGCTCCCCGTCAAGCAACTCATCCCCTTCACTTTCCACAAAGTCCCACTTCTGATTACATGTCACTTTTATGTGAACTATGTGGCTTGATAAATTTGCTCTTCTCAATAAGGTAAGTAAAAAACAAACCATAGTAGAATTGTCCAGACTTTAGGAATTAAAGTTGTGACAAACCACAATGCTTATAATGCAACAACTTCATAACATGGCTTGACTTAACCAACAAGAAAGGACTGTAATTCTGCAGCAATGATTAAGTTACTTCCCTTAACTTGTGGGGCTGATTACCCACAGTAAGGTGTCATTAAGTTGGTTCATTAATTAATATTTGATTTCTTACTCAATCAAAATGTGTATAATATACACTGGTCTCTCTAAAGTCCCTTCATTTATAGGTGTCTTTCAGTTTTGATTGCCATTGCTTAATTTCTCAGCCCCTATTATTATGTGGAAGCACATAGCATTGCTGCTAGACTAGTTTCAAAGCAAGCTAGTGTTTTTCTCTAAAATCTCTATAATTTAATATTGTATAAGGTGTAAAACCCAGGGATATGTGGCAGGGACCTTTGAGGTATCTATAATTTAATTGGCCTTTTCTTGTCCTTTTTTTAAAGAATTTGGTGCAGATTAAAGTAGGCATTGTGGTTTCATGGAACAAAAGAGTTATCTTAAAAACATGTCACAACTGCCTGGGAGAGCTAGCAATAAGGACCTGCTAATAATCAGCTCAAAAGTACCTGAAAATAACCCTACCATGAACATCCCCATCTCATAGCCCAGCCTGCATATCAAAGAGAATGATACAGGGGAGAATTGCATATTGATTATTACCTGCACTTTTGTTGTTGGGATCTTTTGTTGTGCACAGTTTGAGAAGCTTAATATGTATGAAAGAAGGGGAATAGCTTAAGTGTAATGAAATGTGTAATGGCATCTTGTTATTAATAGAGAGTCTCTATCTTTATCTCATGGGCTGTGAAAAATGAGGGGATGCTTTCATCCTATTATTCTTTGTTGCTGCCAACACAAACCTAAATTTGATTAGATCTGGGTAGACCTGCAGAATCCACAACATAAGAATGCCTTCCAATAAAATCTCATCTGTAATAGACATATTGGAACCTTAAGGTGAACAGCACTAACCAAATTGAGAATATAATAAATGTTAGCTATGCTGTGTGTCCCTGCAACAGAGATTCATGTTACCATCTTGTTCAAAAAAAAAAAAAAAAATTCCAGTTACATGTATTTTTCAATTCTAAGAAAATAGATATAGTCTATGGTGAAAATTATATGCTATTAGACATACTATAATTAGAAAAAAACTTCTAAATTGGCATTATCTATAAGGTAAGTAAACTGATTAAGATTCAAGTGTGCATATATTACCTAACTCCTGTTCCCAAGTCTGCAGGCACATGGGCATTAAACCACAAGCAGTCACTTGCAGTGAGGCCAGCCTCAGATTTCACAAATCACAGTTTCAGCCAAGTAAAAGGATATGCAAATTAAATGTATAGGTCACAGAAATAGGAAATTAGAGAAAAGACTCCACTAAAATTAAATGATAAACTTATCAAAAGCCCTGAATTACTCCTAAATTGCACATTGAAAATGGAGATTATAAATAAAATGTCAAATGGGAGCTGTAAGGAAGGGCGGCAGGGTCACAAGACTACAGTGGGCAAAATAAGGAGAGCTAAGTGCTAATGTATGTGTATATGTGCACATATGAAAATTAACAAATAGGTAATTATAATAACGAAAAAGATTTGGAAACTGAAAGGCCAAGGTGGGATTTCAGCTTCTTTCAAAGCCAAGGTGGGGAGAGGAGCAGAATTTGAAGTTTGACTGCTGAAATCCTTGGACCATGGTTTCAACTACTACAAAGTGTAGCCAAATGAATGCAAACTTAGGATGAAAAGACAACTAGCTGATCAGATAAAAATAAAGAAGATATTCAAAAATAAAATCTCTATAAAGTAGTGCCTGGAATGACCAGAGCAAAACAAAACAATATTAAATGTTTTGATAAAAGAGATATTGTGACCACTCTGTGAAAAACAAGACCTTGGTAGAAAACTAAAGGAAAAGGAAGATGTGGAAATTGTAGACAATTTTTGTAGAGTAGATATTCAACGTATGTCAGTGAAAAAGAAAAACTGTTATCTTGAATGAATATGATGTAAACCTTTAGCAGTATATGTAATGAAATTTCCAAAGTGAGCAAGCAAGCAAGCAAACAATCATATCAGTAAATAAATCCACAGTATTTATCAAGGGAAAAATGCCATGATTGAGTAGATTTAATAGTAAGTTTAATTAATAAAAGCAAATAAAGATTTCAATTAATATTGAAAATATGTAGCAGAGACTATTCATTAAGAGCTGGAGAAAAATATCATAAGAATAATTATGGCCAAAAATCAACCTTGCATCTCATTCAGCAGCAGATAGGAGCAGGTACAGAGACCCATGCCCACCCATTGTGCAGACTCAGGAAATCCTGCAGAAGAGGGGGCAGATTGTAGTTTAAAGATAACACAAGAAAGGTGCTACAGAATCAACTAATCTGGGAATATAGGAGCTCACAAACAATGAAGAGACAGACAATCAAGGAACCTGTATGGGTCTGACCTAGGTCTTCTGCATATATGTTATGGCTGTGGAGCTTAGTGTTCTTGGAGACTCTGAAAAGTAAGAGTGAGGGCTGTCTTTGACTCAGTTGTCTGCCTCCTGCTAAGTTGTCTGGACCAACCTTAATATAAGGCATGTGCTTAGGCTTAGAGTAACTTGTTATGCCATGTTTGCTTGATATCCCTGGGATATCCTGCCCTTCTCTGAAGAGAAATGGAGAAGAAGAGGTTCTGGAGAAGAAAAAAGATTGGAGCAGGACGTGGGAGGAGAGAATGGACAGGGAACTAAAGTTGAAATGTACTATGTGGGAGAATAATAAACAAATAAACAAATACCCCATACATTATATAGAATGCATGTAAGCATACAATTAAATAATTTTAAACTAATGCTTTTCTGATGTGAAAAAACATGCATTTCAGAGAGTGCACCCCCCATAGGAAGAACAACAATATCAACCATCTAGAACCTCCAGAGCTCCCAGGGACTAAACCACCAACAAAAGTGTACAAATGGAGGGACCTGTGCCTCAAGCCACATATGTAGCAGAAGATGGCCTTGTCAGACATTAATGGGAAGAGAGGCCCTTCGTCCTGGGAAGGCTTGATGCCCCAGTGTAGGGGAATGCCAGGGTGGGGAGGGTGGAGAGCACCCTCATAGAAGCAGGGAAAGGGACAATGGGATTGGGAGTTTCTGGAGAGGAAACCAGAAATGGGAGTAAATTATATTGGATATAAAATTATATCCAATAATAAAAGTAGGGATATATGGGGTATATATTGTAGAGAAAATAGGGAAATAATATAATTCTATTATAATTACAAAACAATAAAAAAATTGAAAATTGAAAAAAAATACTCTCAGAGGTATGTGAATGAATACTAAATGTTCAAATAGATAGGGAATATGTACAGGATAACACAATAGTGAGGAATTATGATGCATTTTACCAAATGAGATGAAAAACATGGAACTGTGAGTTTAAAGAACTCATCAAATTCGTTAAAAGATTAATAGACATAAACTCAAAAATATATTACTGAATTATTTCAATTAAGTCCACTAGCTCCTGCTCATGA
This sequence comes from Rhynchomys soricoides, assembly GCA_019843965.1. NCBI lineage: Eukaryota > Metazoa > Chordata > Mammalia > Rodentia > Muridae > Rhynchomys > Rhynchomys soricoides. Next base: position 3,074,741 of record JADRCH010000263.1, read on the forward strand.
AAAGTTAATTAACAAAGTCTTTGAACACTTGAGTTACCAACGTTAACAAACCATTTTAGGAACAATGTATTCTAGCCATGTGAGTAATAATAGTCAAAAATTAAAGAAGTTAACACTTAAAAGCCATCAAAGAAAACCAGCATATTAATTAAATGAATTAAAATATGTAAGTTATCTTAGTGCATTAATATGACTCTACATATTGGCAGAAGAGAAGCACCTTGTTCTGATGAGAAATATTTTGGTTAGGGTCTTAGTCAAGGTTTCTATTCCTACACAAGCATCATGACCAAGAATCAAGTTGGGGAGGAAAGAGTTTATTCAGCTTTCACTTCCATGCTGCTGTTCATCACCAAAAGAAGTCAGGACTGGAACTAAGCAGGTTAGGAAGCAGGAGCTGATGCAGAGGCCATGGAGGGATGTAACTTACTGGCTTGCTTGCTTCTCCTGACTTGCTCAGCTGGCTTTCTTATAAAGCCCAAGACTACCAACACTCAGATGGTACCACCCACAAAGTCACTAATTGAGAAAATGTCTTGCAGCTGGATCTCATGGAAGCATTTTCTTAACTGAAACGCCTTTCTCTGTGATAACTGCAGCTTGTGTCAAGTTGACACAAAACCAGCCAGTACAGTTAGATATTGTCCTGTTTTGTTGTTCAGGCTCGTGTCAGCTCAGGCTCATGAAATAGAATCACACCATATTTCTACAAAAATGAGATCAAAGCTTGTACTAGCAAGCAAAGTTTAGGACCATACTAATGATTCAGTAGTTTCTCATTAAATTTTTAGATGAAAAAAGATATATCTGTGTTGTCGACTTTTCCTCTGTTTTGAGGAAAATGACTTAATCAGTGAAGCAATAAGAGTAGGCATGGTAACTAAAATATTTTAAAAGTTTATTATTCTATATTCATCAATGTCTCAATTACTTATGCAGACAATCCAAAGTTTAAAATCTCCTCCTGAAACTATCATGGGACTTTAGATAAAATAGTATGTAGTAATTAGAGAAAACAGAATTCATCAATAGTTGTGTCAAAAATCCATAAAAGTTACATATTCAGTAAATTATTTGTAAAATCTTTACTGAGTAACTGTAAGATTTGCTACAAGGAATGAAAGATGTCATTGAAAATTAAGGCCTTGGGCTGGAGAGATGGCTCAGTGGTTAAGAGCACTGATTGCTCTTCCAGAGGTCCTGAGTTCAATTCCCACGAACCACATGGTGGCTCACAACCATCTGTAATGGGTTCTGATGCCCTCTTCTGGTGTGTCTGAAGACAGCAACAGTGTACTCACATATATGAAATAAATAGTCGTGGGTGGAGTTCATTTAAAAGAATAAAAAAAAAAGAAAATTAAGGCCTTAATATATTTGGGAATCAAAACAATCTTCTCAATATTTCATTTAATCTAAAGGGTAAAACTGGTTTAATATAAGAATTTCAGCAATATTTTTTAGGATAATGGATGCGTTATAACTAAAATAGACATAGATATTTGAATTATCTTAAACAATAATAAAGTTTAGCAAAAATGTTGCAACATACTGCCTGATTTCAAGTTTCAATATTCTTCTTTATGAGATTTTAATGATCAATACATTGTTTACTTTGAGTACACAAGGAAGAAAAAACAGCGAAGTAGAAATTGCAGAACCCTACATTCCCATAAGGTGCTTTTGAAAACACATAAAGCTAAAACAAGTAGAAAAATATTACTTTCTTTCCAAAATTCACATAAAGATTCCTAGTAACTAAATTGACAAAAACAGTTAGGTTCAAAATCTATTTCATGTTACATACAGAAGTTTTATGAAACATGAGACAGATTAGAGAAAATGCATAAGCAAAAACCACTTAAAGAAAAACGCAGAAGAAAACATTAAAAAATGTGTCCATAGCTGAAAGGCTTTTTGGTTTTTTATTTGTTTGTTCACTTGCCTGTTTGTTTGTTTTTGACAATACCTCAAATAAACCAATATTGAAAGCTAAAGATATTGGGAATCATCAAGATTAGAATATGTATTTGTTACTGAAACCACAGACAAGCCAGTACTGTACAGACTTCAATATTTTCTAACCCCCCAAATCACTATAGAAAACAAAGCTTCTAGAACTGTCTAATGTTGGTGATTACCTTGATTTACAATATTTCTGTTACAACCAGAGTCACTCTGGCTTGCTACAGAGAATTCAGGGCATTTCTATAATACAGCTACAAAGTGTCTATAGATTCAGTCCTGTTCATATGCTGCATGGCATTGCATGTTATGAGCACTAGGAATTTAATTATAGCTTTGTTGGCAAAGCAAAGCAATTTCCTACATCTCCATTCTTCCAACCCATGCAACACAGAATGAAGAGTAAATTCCTGCATCCCACGAAGAAGAAAGGAGTAGATGCCAAATTGTTGTATTGAAATCTCAGTCCGTTTGCCCAAAAGGTAAAGCCTGGACCTCAACTAACTTCTATGCTTCAGGACTAGTGACTGATGCTTGTTGATGAAGCATTGGGGTTAGCCTAGACTCTGGAAGATGCTTGATGGCCTACGAACAATACACATACACTCTCCTAGTTCATTACCACCAACAACCACATATTCGATAAACTCTAAGACTTGAAGCACTAGCTATTGCTGAGACAGAGAGAGCATTCAATGTAAACTTGAGGTGTCAGGTATGCCTGAAACAGTGGAGTAAATTCAGCAGACTCTTAGAAAGAAAACAACCTGCTTAGAATTTCTGGAAGGAGAGTTACACACAGAATTATATGAGAAAGACGGGAATCTATACTTAATTTTACAGTATCCCAACATTTTACTCAATTAAATGTTGAACATTTTCATACACCACAGCTCTAACAGACAAAATAATATGCCAATATTCATTTTTAAATTAATACATTTAAACTATTGGGCATGGGCATAAAATAATTCAAGAAACAAATACCATCAATAAAATATGGAGAAACAATCCAATCTTTTAATTGAAAACGATAACAGAATCATTGCACTAAGTAAAGAATGCAAGAAAAATCCTTAACCTAAAAATGTATGCTATGAGGAAAGGGAAAGAAATCAGGGAGTAATGTAATTATTGTATAGTCTCAAAAAATAATAAAAAAGAACCAAAGTAAGAAAAGATATAAAAGGAATAAATAGAAGAATAGACCAAACAGAGAAATAGTCAGTGACCTGTATGTACTACAGAGTATGTGAAAACATTAAGAGAAAATATAAGTTAATCTCAAAAATATTTTGACCATAATAAAATAATAAGTATTGAGAATATTGCTATTTAAGGACCTGAGGATACAAGTGGAGCAGAAATCTTACAGAAAAAAAGAAACAGAAACCTACAAAAGGATTCTTGTGCGTGTGTGTGTGTGTGTGTGTGTGTGTATGAGTGCATGTATGTGTGTGTGTATATGTTTGTGTGTAAGAGTGTATGTCTGTGTGTGACAGAGAGTGCATGTCTGTGTGTTTGTGAGACAGCACGCACACGTGTGTGTGTGTGTGTGTGTGTGTGTGTGTGTGTATGGAGATGAAACGGCTCCAGTCAGAAAAGTCAGATCTAAATCAACCATATATTATAATTAATCTCTTCAAAAAAGTAAAATAATTAAATAAATTATCAAAGCTACAGTAAAATAATGGTAAAAATGTTCTATTTTCAGCAAATTTCTCATGAGAAAATGAACAAACTACAGTGCAGGAGAGGAAAGCTTATGTAGCTCAAGGAAAACAATATTGCCAAACCATGAAACTAGACTCAACGCAACTATTCCTTTAGCAGTGAGAGAGCAATAACAATGATAGAAGCTGTGGGAAGTTTCATGCTTCGACCAGATGTGTCCTATAAGAGTTGTTATAGAGGATCGTGGTGCAGAAACATGACTGGATAGAAAGGCTTCTGATGCCATGGTGATGAACAGGAAGACTCCGTAGGACCGTTTTGCTAGATCCTTCATGGTGCTTCTGCTTGGCATTCTATACTTTAGTGTAAGGCAAAATACCTGACACAGGAAAATGCCCAGGGATGAAAGGTGATTAAAGTGAATTATTTCGGATTTATTGTTTGCTTTTATTGACACAAATTCTTATCAAGTGAAGAGAGGAATAGAACTTAGAATGTGGGAAGGAAAAAGAATGACCTTTGAGTTCACAGCTTTGTTTTGGTTTTTGTTTGTTAGTGATTTCTGACCTCAAGTATTAGTAAATAAGAAATATATTTAAATATTTAAATTAATTTTAGATATAATAATAAATGTAAGTTGAATATTTTTAAATATTGGTTACTACCTATTTTAATGTCAATATATACAAAATAAAACTTAATATTAGCATGTGCTTATATGCAAATCTATATTTTAATATTGCATTCTATAACATTCAATAATATTTTTCTCTCATTTCATGTGTTAGTAAGATATTTATATATTTTTTCCTTATTGAAATTTAGATTATTATCATTGCTTAGGGGACAATTTTTTCCTCAAAAACTGTCTTTCATTTTCTGCTTGTATTTTTTTTTCTTCCTCTTGGCTAGTGCTTCTTATGACACATGGTTTCTAATGTGAACATATTAGAACGTGGAATGACAACTGGAAATATCCCACTTTGTTTCATGTCTGATATAGCATCTGTTCTCCAGCAGCCAAGTATTTGGAAGTCCCATTTTAACAACAGCTCAAGCTTGTCCATCATATTTGTCCCTTTGGAACATACTTTCTACATTTAAATTAGAAAGCACACAAGGAGATTAATTTAATAGTGTCAAATTATTTCTCCAAGGAACATAATATGATGTGATTAGTTTATCATTGATAAACATTGATGTGATTAGTTTATCATTTTCACTGTTTGCTTTTCCAAACTTGTTAGTTATTATTAAAGCTCATAAAATACTTTGTATCCATAATATTTTAATCATGTGTCTTACAATATACCTATGACAGAGAATAAACAAGAGGTAATTTCATGTCTTATCATTGTGTAAAGAAAATCATGTGATTTTTAAAGTATCAAATGGAAAGTCCCATACCCAAACCAAGATCAGTTTTAGCCCTGATGAGCATTTTGTTTTATAAAATATGCAGGAGTACAGCACAGTATTTTTTGGGGGGGGAGGGGTTGGCAGAACTCTTTTTTCCCCCATTGGGTATTTTCTCTATTTACATTTTAACTGTTTTCTAGGTCTCCCCTTCAGAACCTCCCTATCCAATCCCCCCTCCTCCTGCCTCTATGAGGGTGCTCCCCCCCATCCACCCACTCCCGTTTTCCCTCTCTGGAACTCCCCTACACTGGGGCATCGAACACCTTCAGGCCCACAGTATCTTTAAGAATAATTTTTCACTCCATATCTTATAAATCCCTGCACTACTTGGTTTTATCTTAAGTCTCTAAGCTATCTCATTGCTGTTTCCTGGCCATTCAAACAGTGTTGGGTATGGGTTCTATCTCCTGGAATAGGCTTTTTGCTAATTCAGACACTGATTGGTTACTCCCACAAGCCTTCATTACCATTGCCCTAAAATATTTTGTAAGCAGTGAACATTGTAGATCAAAGGTATTATGGGTGGATTGATGTATACATTTCTATTGTGGTAGCCTGCAGAACACCTACTCGTACCAAAGACACTGAGACAGAGGGATACAAGATCTACGTAGGCATCAGTTTGACCACTCCATGTTCAATGAGTTGTTGTCTTGAGCAATGAAGGCTTGCTGTCAAATTTTGGAGAGCAGACTATTATCTTCTCAACAGCCTGAGTTGTTTGAGGATTTAAAGGGAGACACCTTTGACCAATGACTCAGTTGGATATACCCCAGTACTAGTACTGGAAGTATAGTTTGATGACAAGGGCTGGCCAGTTGGGACTCTGTCTCCTTAATTATTGAAGACATCGTTAGAACTGCCTTCATCTAATTTCACTGCAGTGAGATTCCTTGCTATCCATGTAATGCTTTTCAATTATCACTCACTTTCCCCGAATTTGTCTCTGATCCCAATAGGTCCTCCCATTCCAGTCCTGGCATGTACACATCTGCACTAGGTGCTCAGTAAGTTTATTATGACTTTCAGTTTAGTGGTTTTATTAATCACTTTAGTGTGTGGACGGGTGGGGTCTCTGATCCTTATGCCTTCTCTTGGACTCTTCCTTTTATTGGTTTCCCCTTGTCCAACTTCAATGTGATGCATTTCTTTTATCTTATTATATTTTATTTTGTTATATGTTGTTCTTATCTTTTTGAATCCTGTTCTTTTCTAATGAGAGACAGAGAGTAGCTCCAGATAGAAGGAGAGGGAAGAACAGGGAGGTATAGAGGAAGGACAAACTGTAATCAAGATTTATTATATGAGAAAATAACCTATTTCTAATAACAGGGAAAATATTCAGAAAAATATTCTTAGCAGTTCACACTTATAGACTTTAAAATAATTTGGATCAACATACTATCTCTATTAAAACATCTATGTAACATATCATATTCAAAACTACACAGCTTCGTTTTGCTGCATAGCATTTATAATGAATTCATTTTATAACTGCTGTTTCCTTGATTTATGAGCTCAGGTTTCCAAAGGATCATTCTGATATTGCATTCTGCTATTTATAGATTGAAAATGTACAGCATGCATAGTGAATCACTGTATTTCAAAAGTTAATAACTGATCTAAATTCTCAACTCTATTTAATCTGAATTATAAGGATTCCAAATTTTCATGGGTATTATGTGCTATGTTTAAGGGATTAAAGCTTAGTACTGGAAAAGTAACTGATTAAACATGAGCATCTACCAATGAGCAAATTAATCCCCAAGTCTAAAGCAACCATCAATATAGAATATCCACAGGGCTTGTGATAATTCACATGTACATAAATTAAACTGGTCACAGATATGCCTATAAAAATCATAGATGGATTTCTAAATAAGAAAACTGTAGAGTTTTGAAATCATTAATGTTTTCCACAAAATAAGAAATATGAATGTACAATGTCATAGTAATAACAACAAAATTTATTAAAGATATTTTTAGGTTACATAGTTTGATTATTCTGAATTATTTGAGTAACGTGCAGACATTTGCACATTACACATTTTAAAAGCAAGAAAAATGGTTCTTTCTAGTTATTATCTTCCATATTTTACTATGATCCCACTTGTCTCTGACAAAACATCAAGCATTGTAAACATACTATATGTGATTAACTTGTTTTTTTTTTTAATTTAGTTTACAAATATGTCCTCAGTGTCTATTTTGAGTAGGTTGATTGTGTTTTTATATATTTTAAATTATCCATCATTCCCATTTCTAGATCATTTTTATAAAGCTACTGAGATAACACATGTATGAAAACTTGAGTTTAGATACCAATTTCCCACTCAAAATCATGTGTGCTGCTGTTATTCTTGTGTTGAAAGACATGAGAAGTAGAATCCAGGGCATTCACTGGGTAGTCAGTCCAGTCAGTTAGTGAGATCCAGCTTCAGTGAGAGACTCTAGCTCAAAAACTTACAAGTAGACACTGGAAATCAACCTCTAACCTCCACACATGTGTAGGAGTGTATGCACCAGCACACAGGACACACATCAGATATCAACCTTTGATTCAAATATATATTCAGGAGTAATCACAAGCACACAGCACACATATGCATACACTATACACATAAACATAATGAAAAAAATTAGTTTCTTCCTTTTATACTTGCCAAGCTTAACTCTCTGTGCATATAGATTTTAGAGTGATGATTCTTGTACCTTTGTATGTTAGTGGTTCTAGACCATGAAATAACAATTCCAAGTCTTTAATGTTGGTAATAACTGGCTTTTGTGTGTGTGTGTGCCAACTTGCCCCTGAAGTCTGACAGCTTCTGGTCTTCTCATTACTACCTTTCTCATATTTTCATGATATAAGAGTTGCCATACAAACCAAAAAGAATCTACTCTTTCTTCAAATTCTTTCTTGGGTCCTTGCCAAACACTGTGGCCATGTTTTTTTTTTCTTTTGCACCATTCCATAAGCTCAAATAGTCATGATGTGTTCTATTTAATATGTCCTGGCAAAGGTTCCTGGAAATAGCTATGTAATCATCTTTCAGCAACAGTCTATTCTCTATTTTGAAAGATGCTCTGATGTTCCCATATGTCCAGAAGGATATTTTAGTTTCTTTTAAGTTTTCTGCCAACCTACACATAATAATAGTAATATATTAACATCAGGTCCATGGCTATTTCCTATGTCATCCATCTGGACTTGTATCCTAAAATAGGCAGGATTTTATGAATGGTTATAGTCTGTTTTCCAAACCCTAAAATACCCTGAATAACATTCCTAAAGTTGAAGTATATTCCCAAAGTATTAAACATACTTTTAAACTTGAATTTTAATATAATTTACAATACAGATATAATCTGAAAAACTATATAGATAAATCTAGTACTTGGCAATCCTTTCATTCTCTAGTCATACAATTAAAAAGATTATTTTCAAGTGCTCCTCAAAAGCATATGACAGCTACAGTTACTATTGCCACCTTAGTTTCCTTGGAACTATAGAGGACACATGAGCAAACTGAGTCTTTGGGAGAGCCTTAAGAGAAAAGGAATAAGAGAAGAAGTATAAACCTTGAGAAAAGTTCAAGGAAGAATGCAAGTGTTGACTAAATTTTCTGTAATCTGTCTCTAAGATGTCTGTAGACAAATTGAACCATGGTTATGTACATGCATTTTGACTCTGGGGTACCAGTGTTTTCCTGTAAGAATCCATCAAAGTAGATCTATAGATATGACCAGCTAGAAGAATTGGACCATTTTGTTTAACATGACACCTGTTTGGATACCAAAATTTATTCAGAAAAGATGTGTCCTGGAGATAGCTTCGAGTTAAGAATCACAGCAACTGGAAATATATCTATGAGTTTTGTGTGTATGTGTGTGTGTGTGTGTGTGTGTGTGCATGCATACACGTGTGTGTGTGAATACTGTATATGCAAGTATAAGTAAACTTACATTTTAATATGTAAATCATATAATGTAATTATATATGCATATGTATAATATATGCATAATTATAGATGCTCATATATATCTGAAAAGAACCACCTCACGTATTTTTCCACATGTTTAGGGTAGAGTGAAACATGAAATAAATTGTGCCAAATTACACCAGTCATGTATGCTCTTAAGGAGAAGAAAATGCACTGATAATGAAAACCATCAATGGTATCTGTATACGGAACTATTATCATATGAATTTAAACAATAAACTATCTTTCTCTTAATCTGTCCAATTCTTTTTAATCCCTACCAACAACTCAACTTTCTGACCTTCTGATTTGAATAGTCCAACTCCCTAACTATATGAAGAAAGGCATAGCCTATCCCATGTTGTTATTAAATGTGATTTTGTTACTAAATATTTGTCATTTATCCTTAAGCAATAATATATATCAAAAGAAGTAACAACCACAGTTTCTAGAATAGCTTTTGTTTTTAAAAGCTACAGTAGCATACCTAAAGTTCTATGTCAGTACAGAAAGAATCTGAAGGTGTTTTGTGTGGATATCATGTGTAGATACCAGTCTGACATTTCTCCAATATATTTTTGGGGGCAAATTTTTAATTGCTATTATGTGGAGTTTATTCTGTAGTTTCATCTAGTTTATAATATTTCTTCAATAACATAGACATATTGATATATTTCACAATAATAAAATGCATTTTCTTTTACATTTTTTTCTTCAACAAAGAAAATGATGGTAATGAACTGGGATAATGCAAGAGTTGATATTACTTTTAATATGCATATCATTAACAAAACTATCAAGGACATTCTGATATATATCTTAATCAGCAGTCATCTTACCCCTTTTCTTCCCTCCAAATCAGTCATATTTTAATATAAAAGGATTAGAAAGAAAAGCACTGTAATCATAGGAAAAACCAAACTAATGATAAAAACATCACATAATTAGTTTCATTTTATAATCAAATTCAAATTACCAATTCAAAATATGATTTGCTTGTTTTCTTATTTCTTATTAAATTGTGCAGCTTTTCATGGATAGTCCTTAAGCAGGACATTCTCTAATCACCAAACATGATTTGTTTGGATTGATTATGGAGAATAGATGCTCAGTTTTGTTCTCATACTAGACAAGTGTTCTTCTAATACCTACAAGTTTTCAATGCAATGCTTAACCATGCCTTATGAACCACCCAGTCTGATGAGCGCTGTCAGGCTCCTTCAGTATTTGAACTTGGTGAAGGCCTCATTTCACTACCATCTGTGAAATGTTCCTTACAGGTTTTACTGTTTGATAAAGATTTGGGGATTTCTCTCTGATTACCTGTCATAATCAGTCACTCTCAAATGAAGTGTCATGTGCATTGATTCTGGGAAAAAGATTTCCGTTAGCCTAGCTTCAAGGCAGACATCTATTCCTTTTATAGATAGTGAAATTTGACTCAGGCAAAACTGGGTCTTGCAGGGTTGATAGACACAGAATAAATGCTGCAGTAAATGAAGGCAACTTAGAGTCAGACTAGGGTGAACGGCTATAGTTTTAGTACCTGTAGGAATAGACTGATTCTAGGCTTCTACACAAAGGACTCTAGGCAACCGAGGAAAGCTGGGAATAGAAGAGGAGGTCTACCCCAGGGTAGACCATACTAATTGGTTGTCCAGGGACAAATGATTAAGTCCACATAGAGGTAATATTTTAGGTCTGAACAAGTTATGTTTTGGGCTATATATGTATATACACGATCATCTATTCATGCATGAAGTAACAGTGCAAAGAGAGACCATGACCATGAACTTGAAGAAGAATGGGGAGGGGCACATGGAAGGGATTAATACAGCAGTTCTTAACCTGAGGGTTGTGACTCCTTTGAGGGGTCGAACTTCACTTTCACAGAGGTGACATATCAGATATCCTGCATATAAGATATTTATATCGCTATTCCTAACAATAACAAAATTAAAGTTATGAAGTATCAATGAAAGTAATGGTGTCCATACAACATGAAGAACTCTATTAAGTGTTTACAACATTAGGAAGATTGAGAACCACTGGTTTAGCAAAAAGAAAGAGAAGGGAGAATTGCTATAATTAAATTATAGTATTAAAAATAAAAATAGGAAGCAGGAACCACTCCACTGTTCATATATTTCAAAGGCAGCACAAAGATTTCAATCTTGATAAAAGATTTCCCCTCACCTTTTTTACATCCTCATTCTAGTATCCTTTTAGCAACAATAATTTAATTCTAAATAATTGCGTTGGAAATACGGATATACTCTAAATTTAACTTCGCATTTATAATTTATTTTTAATTTTTAAATTTTTCTAAAGCTCACTCCAATATTATTTTATTCAACTCCGTGCTGGTTATTTTTTGTCAACTTAACACAGTCTACAGTCACCTTCAAAAGGAGGTCCACATTTGAGGAAATGACCCCATAAGATTGTCATCTACAGGCCCAAATTGGGATCCAGCTCAATGGACGGCCCCAAGGCCTGACACTATTACTGATGCTATTGCATGCTTACAAACAGGAGCCTAGCATGATTGCCTGCTGAAAGACCCAACAAGCAGCTGAAAGGGCCAGATGCAGATATTTACCCCCAACCGATGGGCAGAAGCTGGTGACCTGGAAGAAGCTGAGGAGGAGGGCGACCTCATAGGAAAACAGGCTGTCTCAAGGACCCCTGAGAGTGCTCAGACATTGAGCCACCAACCAGGCAGCATACATCAGCTGATATGAGGACCCCCAACACAACAGCAGAGGACTATCTGGTCTGAACTCAGTGAGAGAAGATGCACCTAATCCTCGAGAGACCTGAGGCCCCAGGGACTTGGGGAGGTTTGGTGGGTTGAAACTTGGGAGGTTGTGGGGAGAAGGTATAGGATGTGGAATAGTCACAGGGCAGACCAGGAGAGGGATAAAGACAAGACTGGACTGTAAATAAAAAAAAAAAAAATCAAAGAATAAAAATACCCCACATATTATAGCTGTAAAATAAAACATCCAATAAAAATAAGGTCATCTAGACATTTCCGTGGGGCATTTCCTAGACTGAGATTAAGGTAAGAGGGCAGAAATCATTGTGGACAAGTTATCCTGAGTAGTGTAAGTAAGCACACCAAGCAGGCTATGGGAAGCAAACTAGTAAGCCTCATTTCTCTATGGTCAGTTCATGTCTTCAGATTCCTGCTTTGGTTTCATGGCCTGACTTCTCTTGATGGAATTTAACCTTAGAGGTCAAATAAATACTGTCCTTAAATTGATTTTGTTCAGTGTCTTAGTTTCTGTTTTATTTTTGTGAAGAGACATCCTGATCAAGGGAACTCTTACACAAGAAAGCATTTAATTAGGGGCTTGCTTACAGTTACAGGGGGCTACTCTATGGTCATTAAAGTAGAAAACAGACAGGCAGGGTTATGGGGGCAGTAACTGAGAAATTTACATCCTGATCTGCAGCCAACATGCAGAATACAAAATCACATAGAGAAACATCAAAGGGAGGGGACGAGGGGTCTCTGTCGTGCACCTCTCAGGCCTGGTGCTTTGGTTCTCCTTCTCCGGGCATGGTGAATTTCTCCTCCTTCTTGACTTCTTGGATCATCAGCATAGACCTGGTGTCTCCAATTATTAAATTTTCATCCACTCCGCATCCTACAATCATTAAATTAATTAACCTCTTATTTCTTTGCCTTTGTTTTTATTGAGTTTACAAATGACCTGCTAATTTGCAAAATCAACCTACCATAGGGTAAAATTTCTTCATTGCTTTCCACTCAGAATAAATGAATTGTGTATATTTTTAATCCGTTAAAATTATATTTCTTTGATAATGATGATGATACTTAGCTCATAAGAATAGCTTATACCAGTCTCCTCATCTGCCATTCCCTGTCTATGTTCTAAGAGCTCACAGTGGATGGACAGCAAAAGAATCATGCACAGGCTATCAGTCATCAGTAAAACACTTGTCTACGACATAGGAAGCCCTTTATTACATTCCTGGGAATACAAATTACCAATCAAAGTAAACAAAATAAATTGCTTCATAATTCCCAAACAACTTTGTTTGCTTAATTCTTTTGCTGTTAATGTTAGCAATATTTATTCAGTGACACAATCAAAAGCCTTGCTTATTATGACTTCTCCATCTTACTAATTATTCCTGCTTGTTATCAAATGTTGTATATTTTGTTCTCTGAGTGCTTGCTATGCCTATTTCATTCAGCTTTTAGTCATTATACTATTTCACCTGTTGCTTTTAAAATATGTTGGTATTCAATTAAAAAGACAGATAAATCTGGGCACAACACTCATAAGCTTACAATATAGAAATGCAGGCAAGAAACAGTCATATATGAATTATTCTCATCCTTCTTGCTACAGGAAAACAATGCTACAGGAAAACAATGCCATAAAATGAGCTCTCTAACACTGATGCCATCATGTACACAATTGTGAATCCAGTGGACAATTCAGAGATGGAAGCTTTTCTTTTCACACGACAGCATGAATAGTTGGGGAAGTATAAGATACTAAACTGGGCCCTGTATTGAGGTTTAGAGCCTTCATCTGCTAAAGCTGAAATGTTTGGAAAGGTTTGCTGATTTTAGCTGGGCTGCTTCAATATCTTTATATGTCCTCACCAAACTAACAGATTTGACCTCAGAGTAAAGCATTCAGACTTTCTCTCTTGTATTGAGTTTATGCATAACATTCTTGAAGATGCACAGTGTAAGTGGCTGGTTCTCTTAAAGACAGACAAGAATGGGAACAGTATTATTTTCTGGAAAACTACTGGCCAGAGCAACCACATAGTAGTCTTGTGGCATATGGGAGAAATTTTTGAAGTCTCTTAGGAGACACCTGCACCAATTCGACTGGCTCAGAACCCTGTGGATGCTTATATTACATCTTTAGTTCTGTATGAACGATGCCTTTGTTTAGCATCCACTGCCCTCTTTGCTCATGTTAAATCAGCTCAATAGCCAGATAACACATTTTTTTATCTTCACCTACAGCTAGTTTCCCTTTATACTTCACACTGTTCACAGTAAAATCTTTGAAGTTGAGAATGTTCTGTCATTGATTTTTTTTTTAAATTAAACTATGCAAAAGTTCTGTAAAAGCTCTTATGAAAACGATCAAGTATGAGATACCTTAATACTTAGTACACAAAATATTGGATTTGGTTTTTGGAGAATTCCTTCTCTCTTCTTTACCTTTAACCACACACAGCCTTTCCATCATCACTTTATCCATGTTTCATGTTGACATATACCTACGTATAAGTTAAATCGTTGTACCCTATATTCATATAGGGTTAAAATTCTTCCATTCTTGATTGCAATTTCATCTGATACACTTCATGTCTACTCATCACCAGACTAGCTTGTGTGGCCAACTGCTTGAATTGTCAGAGATGTTGGATGATGCTACCAGGAGCTATATACTCATTTTTTCCTATGCTATATGAGTTGCCCCTTGGAGACATTTCTCTATCATACATATTGTATGAAATTATCCTTTTTCTGTTAGAGTCGCTATTCTTTTTGCACATGTGTGCTTTTATTCAAAACTCCAGTCTTATTATTTTGCTAATTATGTGTTATCTAACCTGGGAAGACTAATTGTAATGAGAAAAACATCGTTGTTTCTTTACCTCTACATCTCTAAGATCTAATGGCATTCTAGGAATCCAGTCTCTCATAGGAACTGCTAACGCATATCACTTGTAATGTGTTAATTGTTCAAGTGATGCTTTGTATCTGTCAGCTCACTTAACACTTACCAAATGTTATGAGCACCACAGGTAATTCTATTCTCTCTACTTGCTCTCTGTCTTCCTCTCTTCCTCTCTGTCTTTCTCTCTGTGTGTATTTTTTCTCTGCCTTTGTCTGTGTCTGTATGTCTGTGTGTCTGTCTGTTTCTCCCTCTCTCTCTCTCTCTCTTTCTCTCTCTCTCTCTCTCTTTCACACACACACACACACACACACACACACACACACACACACACACACAGGACAAAGGGTAAGGTCATTTGCTAGAGGCATAATAAATGCTTATGTTTTAACTTGGCTATTTAATATCATACTGAGAATGTAGCCCAGTAGCTCAGCACTTCCCTAACATGTGTAAGTCTCTTGATACATTGCACTTCTAAAAGGAAAACAAAAATAAAAAAGAAAGCCAGAAGATAGGAGACACCAGTATCTGCACATGCTCAAGTGTGGTTATCATAGATGCATAATTTTTTAAAAGTGTAATTACCACATTTGCTTAAAATGGAAGCAAAGAGTCTTTAGTCAGGATTACTTTTCACTGACAATGATTAAAACCACAAGTAAATAGTGTCAATAAACTAAATTTGTTAGTTTTCGACCTGCTTTTGAGACATCACTAGACTGTGGGACTATAACAAAAGCAATCGCTTCTGCTGTGATACCCAGTTCCCACAGAACATGGGTCTGCTCAGAATACAGGACATGTATTCTTTCTCAAATTTACTTGACAAATTACTATTTCAACAGGGCCAAAATATTATGAAGGATCCACTGCTCTTCAAAACTTTTATAAATCATCTTAGAATTTACAGGTCACTCTGGGAATATTTGGCAGAAAGAACTGAAGCAATGTGATTCTTGGAAATAAGAAGACAATACACATTGAAATACAAGACATTGGAGCATAAAGAACACTTAGGAGACCTTACTAGCATATGAGTCTATGCTAACCCAGGGATCTGGACATTGATTATAGTTCTACAAGAAAATAGTAAAGTGATTTTATGCTGGGAAGACTAGTGGGGTTTTCACTGTACACAGGTATGGGATTGATCCCATTATATATGGAAGAGGAAAAGGTACAGATATGAAAGAAGTCTGGGTGTCTTTACAAAATTTTGAAATATCACTGTAAGTGATAAGAATTGTAACAGTGTGCTGGAGAGATGATGGCTCAGCGGTTAAGAGCACTGACTACTCTTCTAGGGGTCCTGAGTTCAATTCCCAGCAACCACATGGTGGCTCACAACCATCTGTAATGGGATCCGATGCCCTCTTCTGGTGTGTCTGAAAACAGCTGCTGTGTACTTATACACATTAAATAAATAACAAATATTTTGCCGGGCAGTGGTGGCGCACGCCTTTAATCCCAGCACTCGAGAAGCAGAGGCATGAGGATTTCTGAGTTCGAGGCCAACCTGGTCTACAGAGTGAGTTCCAGGACAGCCAGGGGTACACAGAGAAACCCTGTCTCGAAAAAGGAAAAAAAATTGTAACAGTGTTCTTGGCAAGACTAACTCTTCTGCACATCTCCATAAGATGTTTGAATAACAGAACTCCATGGAAACTCCTGATTTTTATTTCTTCCATAAGTCACACAAAAATGAAACACAAGATGGAATATACTATTTGACTATTTCACTTAGTTACCATTCAAAGCTAACCCACACACACACAGGAGATTTATTAAAATGACTATATATCTAATATATGGTTAAATATGCATATATATATATACATATATATACATATATATATATATGTATATATATATACATATATATATTATTATATACTATAAGCTTGCTATTCTTGAAGGGCCCCCAGCTCTCTCCTTTCCTCCAGAGGAGTCCTGGGATGAGAGTTTGAAAGCTTTACAGGAGGTATATATTGACTACCAGATTTATTCCATTCTATCAGATTCATTTATATAAATATATGAATATATTATAATCAATTTAATTATAATGTATAATTAATAAAAACTATTAATTAATAAATTAATATGTACATAAAATATAACTAGACAGATTTAAATATATATAAATGAATACATATATGAGATTTATAAAAACTTTTTTTAGGCTCTCGTTCAGCTTTTCCAACAGTGATTTGAACCAATAGAGTGTGAAGATTACAGCAATTGTTTAGTTCACAAGGTTACATGCCTTAGCTGGTCTTCAGTATTTGCCAGAATCCATAAGTTTCTTGACTGTCTCTAATGGTCAAGGTTAAAGATGTATCTTCCTACCTCAAAAGTATGGATTAGAGGTGGAACTTCCCACTTTAAATGATTTAATTAGTTATTAAAAAAAAAAAACAAAAAAATGCCTTATTCATGTGCCCAGCGGCTTGTTTTGAGTTTCAGCTAATTTTAGTTTTAGTCAATCTGACAACCATGAATAGACAGCAAAAGCACTAAGTGCTTCCACCTGCTGAGTCATCTCTCAGGGCTCATATTTATTTTTAAAGAAAATAAAACAAAACAAAACTGGAAATATTATTATCATCATTGTCAAGGATTTCTTTCCTTTTCTGTGATTCATGATGATCACATTGATTTCCTTGTTCCAAACAAATTCTGTTTCCCCCTAATTCTCAGTCTCAATCATCACCACATGCTTTTCCTCCAGCCTTGTGACTGACTCTGACTCTTTACTTCAGTTTCAACATTGGGCACCCAGATTTGTGTGTACTGTTTCTTGTAACTCATGTATTCTACCCACAGCTATCACAACTCTTCCATCATCCTAGTACCTCATATATATTGACGTCTTAGTTTTCTGTATCTCTATGCACATCTTCATCTTCTCTGGTAGGATAATGCAGTTGAAAAATAGACTGGATGGAAGCATGGCCTCTTGTTATAATTCATTTTGCTTTTAATTATACAAATGCCTTGAACCAGATGATTTTTTTTGGTTAATAACAAAATATAAACAAGGGCCATAAAAATACTTTTTATTTATTCTTATTTGCTTTATAACCCTTGTGGTTCTACGTGCTTTCTATTCTAGTAATGATAATGTGCATAAATTTAATTGAGATCAAGTGTCAGCTGTCTCCCTGCTTCTAAATTCTTAAAGCACATTTCTAAACTAATATGTTCCAATGACAAAGCTGATATATCTATTTAAATCTCTCTGATTTCCACATCTCTCATTTAATTAGTTCTTAATTTGTGAAGACAAGAGTTTTATACAGGGCCCTTTCAAACTGTACACATAGCAATTGCTTTGCAGTGCACTTTGGGATATACACTTTTGCTTTTTAATTAGGGTGGTCATATGATTTACCTTCCTAAAAATATGCATGCAATTAGTAGCACTAGCAATAATTAGCTAGTTTTCAGCAACCATAGAATGTGAGTGGGCCTCAGAAGAGGCCAACTGAGTAAAAGAAGTCCTGAGTGAATGCCTGATGTCATAGTGGATACATCTATGTGAAGGATTCTAGCCCATTTGCCCTATATGTGCGACAAAGCTTTCCTGGGTAAGGTTCAGGGTGAGTTTTGACAGTGTATGAAAAAAAATGTCACCATAAATTTCTTCCTCCAGATATTTATAGTCTGACGACTGCTCTTCACAAAGACTGCTCCTTCTGAGATTATTTAAACCTCCCTCCTTGATTCAGCTGTATGCAATAACCCTGCCTCCCTGTTCAACTGTAGACAATAAATACTCTTAAATTCTGGGCTTTACATCTTCTCCCATCAGATTCCAATCCACTTCATCCCAGAATTTCTGTATCTGTGTGTTGTTTGTCTGTCATTTAGGCATTTCCTTCTCATCTCAGTAAGGTCTGTCCCTGTAGCCACACAAGAAAACAGCATACAGGCCCTCCCCTCACTTTATAAAATTAAAATCCATTTTTAAATACAGTGGCTTGAAACAATAATCTTGTATTATCTCTTCATCAATGGGATAGTTAGATAATTCTCCTAGAATCAGGGGTTTTAATTTTAATTATGAAACATGTGAGATTTATTCATCTAGAAGTAAACTATAGATGGATAATATGTCTCATGTATAAGCCTATAGGATATTTTGGCCTTGCTGTCTCCACACACTTTTGTTGGGTCAGTATTGTGTCATGTTTTAAATTATGATATCACAACCATTTTCAGATGTCTATTCCCAAAGGAGAACAAGTAAGGACTGAGATAAAACACAGGCATTTCTTAGATGTGCATTTCCCTGAGATTGTTAGACCTAATTGGATAAAACATGTCCCAGAGAAAACAAAACTCATGAGGGGTTCCTCTGAGAAACATATAGAGGGTGAGGTCACTAAAACAAATCTAGCCCAGTAAAAATCATCCTTATCTGTCCTCTTCTCTACTGTGTGCTGTGTGCCCAGCATATTAAAAGACACAGTCATCTCTTTAAATATTAACCTGTTCAACTGAATTGAGGCAGGGATGATATCATTTGATTAGAAATAAAACCAAATGTTTTACCTTGTTGTAATTATGTTTCAATAGAATTGTCTTATAGAAAACACACATTTTATTCTATTTTTTTTTTCAATGTCAAGCACTTTTATTTTTTAAATTCAGAGCCTCCATTAAGAGAAGAATTTGAAACACATGAATTCTTTAGGATCCTGGAATTCTATCTAGTGCTAAGGTACATGGGTCAAAGCTACCTTCTCTCTTCAGAATGGTTATCCCTGGTATGATCTTAGGAGTTATGATTGGACTCTGAGTTCTCTTTGGTTGATATTGATGACTTTTATGGCTATAATCTCTTCTCGTTTAGAGGAGATTCTGGACATTTTACTTTTGTCCTTGGAGGCTCTCTAGAGCCATGATTTTCAGCTTCTTTAATGCTGCAACACTTTAATCAGCTCTTCATGTTGCGATGACCTCATAGGACTATTTATTGCTAATTCATAGCTCTAATTTTTCTAATGTTAGAAATGGTATGTAAATACCTGATATGCAGTATATCTGACATGTTACCCCCATGAAACAGTCCTTAGATCTTAAAGGGGCACCCCACAGTTTGAGAACTGCTGATATAGAGTCAAAACTGAATTCTTATTTCTCCAGGAAACATGAACTTTTGCCCCTTCCAATGTGAGAATATTTAAGATATATTTCTGAAGAGGAATTTTAATCAGCAACGTGTCTTCTCTGGAAAGGAATTAGATACAAAACCTTTTAGGCCTGTGTGATTGAGCTGGAATAATACAGATTTATTTCCTCTGTGTGAGAATATAGACATGCCCTTAGTAGACACCTCCAATCCTATACAATGTAGGTAAATTTCATTTGTAGAAGGAAGCAGCCATGCTTGAAAGTGACCTCTGAGGAGCAGACAAATTGACAAATCAGAGAAAGATTTGACGGAATAGGATATGCCCAACTTTCAGAACAGACAGGAAAAAGAGGTTACTTATGAGTAGTACAGAGTGAGTCAGAGGGATGACAGGTCAGTGATTGCAGTTGAGTTGAGTTGAGTTGAGTTAAGTTGAGTTTATGAAATTCGGTTCAGTTTTATTTGATTCTTGAATTCAATGCAGTCACTTAAGGCAGTGTGGTCCAGTATGTGGAGACAGGAAGCAGTTTTAGTGGGACAGTTTTAGAGTGATTATTGGTGGCAGAGAACAACTAGACAAAGGTAAAGACAGAATGAGCCAAAGAATGAGAAGGAACCAGAAAATTAGAACAGATTGCCAAAGTTAATGAGGTCAGGCAGAGCAATTCAGTTAGAAGCTGATAAAGGCTGGGTTGAATCAATCAACTTGGAGAGGAATTTTGAGTCAGAACAGCTGAGTTGACCAGCCAGCCAGAGTTCAGAAAGAACGAGAAAGAGTGAGATTATTCAGGAGTAAGTCTCTAACGCTAAAGTATTCTCGGCCTATGTTAGCAGATGGAGGCTGGGACCTAAAGGTATCAAGGTCCAGACTTGCAGAAGTTTAGATTTTATGGAGGGTAGTATCTTCCAGGCCTAGGCTTATGGATAGTTAGCTAGACACCCTCTCAACTCAGCCTAAGTCATATATGTCTCTCATCTCATCCCTACCTCTGAGTAAATAAAAAAAAAATATGTTTACATATTTCTATTCTCAGTTCATCTCTACAAGCTCAGTTCTTTCCAACAAGCTAACAATCTACTAGTAGGCATAAGGAGGAAATATTAAAGATTATTTAAGATTAAACTCTGGGCATATATAAAGAGATAGAGCTTCTTACTTGATAGAAGAGTAAAAAAAATATAATAGAAGAAAATTCTCAAATGAGTAAGTTAAATTATATTCTCTTCATATTGTGATTTCAAAATAGCCTTTTAAGGTGTTAAGGTATTAAACTTTTTTGATTATAACATTGTAAATTATTGGGTAGTTTCCCTAAAGTTTTAATTTCCAGCTACAAATAACATATTGAAAAGGAAGAGAAATAAAGGCAGAAGAGAGCACTTTATATATCCATCTATATTCCTTAGTTAAAAGGTATCTGAACATGATAATATTTGAAGAAAAGCATATATAATTTTTAAGTTGAACAGCTAAGATGGAGTCATAAAATGCAGAAGAGACATAAATATACAGAGATTAAGAGTGTGTTTTCTATGTGTCACAAGGAAGAGATACCTCAAAATTAATTGAAACCCTAAGGAATGTAAGATTAAATGATAAAAACCAAGGGTTAGCTAGGAAAGGGATTGACAGATGCTAGTTAACCAACTTTAAGCATGGGAGAAACAAACTATCTCCCCAGAAAGTAGGAAACCCAGTGATATTTCAAGCAGTCACAGAAAAGGCAATAAGCTCCTAACAGCTGAGAGTAAGGCAAACCATCCATTACCTCTGGCACTTATGTCATTCAGAGCACTAGTAACTCTGGGCTATTACATTGAATTACTTTGGTGGATGGAATTACAAACCTCATTCAACTTTAACACGCATAAGATGTTTGTAGGATTGTGTAGCTTTATGACCAGAATTATCCCAATTTAAACAATTATTTAGAATGTCAAGCACACATAAACAATTTTAAGAAGATTCTAGTGACTGGATTAATTTTCTCTAAATTTAAAATGAATGTATAACCCAGACCCCCCTAAAATAAATGTGATATCCATGGTATAATAAAGGTGATATGGAGACATTAGCTGTTATGTAATTGATAACTAAGCTATAATCCATATACCAAGAGAGGTTAGGTAGAGAGGAAGGGTCTATAGGGACCCATAGATTTCCTTGGGAGGGGCAAATTCATTAGATTTTATTGGTAGATTGGTGGCTGGAGAACTGGAAAGAGAGGGTCAGGTAGGAAGGTGGAATGAATGAGAGGAGAGACAGACATGGAGGGTATTTGAAGGAGTGGTATGAAAACTTAATGCAGTGAAAACCTAAAATATGTGAAGGCTATTCTAAAGACGTCTACAAATAACAAGGGAGACTTGTCACCAAACAAAGTTTCCAGTTCTGAGACTGGGTTACATCTAATTGAGGTTATTTTTTACTTTATTCTATAATATATATTCATTTATTCTATAATATTTACATGTTTAAGTATATTGCAATTTTACCATTTCTTTTTTTTTCTTTTTCGTACTTTGAGTTTTGAGAAAATGGGTCATATGGAAATTCCCAAACCAAGCATCACATTGCCAAGAGAAACTGACAGCAAGAACCCACTACTGAAGACAACATGGAGAGGTTAAGCTAGTGTCTATATAGAACCTATAGACCCTATATTCTAGTTCCTTTGGTACAGGGAGGTACTCTGCAGCCTACAAAAGAGAAACACAAATACCAACCCAACCACAAAACCTTTGATATAAAATACTGTCCTGCATGCAAAATATGCTAGGGCAATGGTGGCCCAAGTTTTGTGGGACTAACCAACCAATGTCTTATTTGTCTAATGTCCTACTGCATGAGATGGAACCCATACAGGACACTGCTTAGTCAGAATATAATCAGAGATTAGATAGCCAAAGACTTAGGGTAAAAATAATTCTACTTCTTAAGAAAAAGGAGTAGTGAAAAAATTACTCCTGATGGTTATCTGCTATTCTCATATACCAGCATTTAATTCAGCCATCATAAGAGAAACTTCCTCCCACAGTACATGGGAACATATAGAGACTCACAGCTAGACATTTCACACACACACAGAGAGAGAGAGAGAGAGAGAGAGAGAGAGAGAGAGAGAGGCAGATAGAGACAGGGCGAAGATTTTGGAATCCTCAGTTTTAAATGGGATGTCTCCATCTAATTCTT
This sequence comes from Rhynchomys soricoides, assembly GCA_019843965.1. NCBI lineage: Eukaryota > Metazoa > Chordata > Mammalia > Rodentia > Muridae > Rhynchomys > Rhynchomys soricoides. The sequence continues at coordinate 3,097,799 of JADRCH010000263.1, forward strand.
CCCATTTTGCTCAGGGAAACCCATGGAAGAGAAATGTGAATGAATGTGAGAGCCAGAGAGGTTGGGGGACACCAAGAGAACAAGGCCCTCTTAAATCAACTGCACAAATCTCTTATGAACACCCAGATACTGAAATAGAAAGCACTGGGCCTGCATAGATCTGCACCAGATCCTTGGTATATATTTTATGGTTTTAAGTTTCTCTGGAAATCCTGTGTGTGAGAGATTCTTTTGCCTTCTCTTCTGGATTCTTTTACTTCTGTTGGTTCACCATGTCTAATTTAGGTGCATGTTTTATATTATTACATTTTATTTTGTTATGACTTGATACTATCTCTTAGAAGCCTGTTATCTTCTAATGAGAGACAGAAAGGTAGTGCATTCAGATGGGAGGGGAGATGACAAAGAACTGGGAGAAGGAGAGAGAGGGCAAAATGTAATCTGTATTTATATTGTATGAGAAAATAATCTGTTTTCAATAAAATTAAGAACTTCAGAATTAAAACAACAGAACTTCAGAAATATTAAGTTTAACATTTAGCTATAAATATATAGATATTTTGTTGAGCTATTAAATTAAATATTATATGAGAATTTTGTGGTTGTGGTCAATTCTGGAGTTTGGCTCATGTTGTTTTACAAGTGATCTCTTCTCCCATGCAAATGTGAAGGGATTTTGTTTTACTCTGGTATTCTCTCTCTCTCTCTCTGTCTCTCTCTCTCTCTCTCTCTCTCCCTTTTCTCCCTCCTTCCCTCCCTCTCTCTTGCTTTCTCTCTCTCTTCCTTTTTCCCTTCCTTCTTCCCTCCCTCCTCTTATTTTGTATAAGCCAAATCTTACAGCATTCAGCCTAGAAGGCTTTATTTTTCCAGCAAAATTTCTTAATTATAATTTATTTACATTTCTTTCTAGAATTTATCACAGTTTGAAATCATTCAAAATATCTTATCCTTTATGAAATTATTATTTGAAATTTTAATTATTCATATTTTTTGTTTATTCTCTTTCTTTTGTTTTTAATGAAATTATTTTATTTAATTACATTCCAAATATTGCCCTCATTCCCAGTCCCTCTTCCCAGATTTCTTCACCACATCCTTCCTCCCCTTTGCCTCCCCCATCCCCACATCACACCACCAGCATCCCCCTTTCCTTGGGCATCAAGTCTCTACAGGATTAGGTACATCCTCTCCCACTGAGACCAGACAAGGCAGTCCTCTGCGACATATGTGCCAGGGGCCAGGGACCAGCCCATATATGCTCTTTCCTTGGTGGTTTAGCCTCTGAGAGCTCTGAGAGTCCCAGTATAGTTGATATTGCTGCAATTCCTATGGGGTTGTCAGCTTTTTCAATCCTTCTCCTAAGTCTTCTATAGGAGTCCCGACTTCAGTCCAATGGATGCCTGTGTCTGGTAAGTGTCTGCATCTGTCTCAGTCAGATGCTTGTAGAACCACTCAGAGGACAGCCATGCTAGGCTCCTGTCTGCAAGCACAACATGGCATCAGTAATAGTGTCTATTTGGTGCCTGCCCACAGAATGTATTCCAAGTTAGACTGGTCACTTGATGACCTTTCCTTTAGTCTCTGCTACCTTTTTGGCTGCATTACCTTTAGACAATAGCAATTCTGAGTCAAAAATTTTGAGATGGGTGGGTGGCCCATCTCTCCACTGGGGGCCCAGTCTATTTATTTGAGATAGTCTCTTCAGGCTCTAGCTGCTCACTGTTAGGCATTTCTGCTAAAGTCATCTCCTTTGAGTCCTGGGAGACTCACATCCCAGGCCTCTGGGACTTTGTAGAGTTTCACGCCCCACCCCCACCTCCCCCAGCTACATATTTCCACTAATTCTTCCAGCTCTCTGGGCTTCTTGACTGCCCCCTCCCCCATACCTGATCCTTCCCACCTTTTCCCCTTTCCCTCCCATCTCCTACCCAGGTCCCTCTCTCTCTCTGCCTCCCATGATATTTTTCCCCTTCTAAGTGGGATTGCTGCATCTTCACCTGGGCCTTCCTTCTTGTTAAACTTCATACAGTTTGTGAGTTGTATCATGGGTATTCTGTATTTTTTGGCTAATATCCACCTTTCAGTGAGTACATACAATGCATGTCCTTTTGGGTCTGGGTTATCTCACTCAGGATGATACTTTCTAGTTGTATCCATTTGCCTACAAAATTCATGACATCCTCGTTTTTAATAGCTGAATAGTATTTATTCCATTGTGTAAGTGAACTACAATTTTTTGTATCCATTCTTTGTTGAGGGACATCTGGATTGATTCCAGCTTATGGCTATTATGAATAAGGCTGCTATGAACATGGTATAGTGGAGTGTCTTTCGGGTATATGTCCAGGAGTGCTATAGCTTTGCCTTCAGGTAGAACTATGTACAATTTATTGAGGAACTGCCAGATTGATTTTCAGAGTGGTTGTACCAGCTTACACTCCCAACATCAGTGGAGGAGTATTCCTCTTTCTTCACATTCTCCCTTAGTGCTGTCGCTTAGTGTTTGATCTAGCCATTCTGACTGGTAAAAGGTGGTCTCTCAGGGTCATTTTGATTTGCATTTCCCTGATGACTAAGGATGCACTTCTTGGCCATTTGAGACCCCTCAGTTGAGAATTTTCTGTTTAGCTCTGTACTGTACTTTTAATAGGGCTATTTGGTTTTCTTGAGTCTAACTTCCTGAATTCTTTATATATTTTTGATATTAGCTCACTATCAGATGAAAGGTTAGTGAAGATCTTTTCCCAATCTGTAGGATGCTGTTTTGTCTTATTGACAGAGTCCTTTGCCTTACAGAAGCTTCCAGTTTCACGACATCCCATTTTTCAGTTGTTGGTCATAGAGCCTGAGCAAATGGTGTTCTGTTCAGGAATCTTTACCCTGTGTCCATGTGTTAGAGGCTATTTTCCATTCCTCTTCTATTAGATTCAGTGTATATGGTTTTATGTTGAGTTCCTTGATGCATTTTGACTTGAACTCTGTACAAGATGATAAATATGGATCACTTTACACTCTTCTACATGTAGTCTTCCAGTTAGAGTAGCAGCATTTGGTGAAGATGCTTTCTTTTTTCCACTGTATGGTTTTGTCTTCTTTGTCTAAGGCCAAGTGTTCATAGGTGTTTGGGTTTATTTCTGGGACTTCAATTCTATTCCATTGATTGACTTGTCTGACTCTGTACCAATACCATGTGGGTTTTATAACAATTGCTCTGTAGTACAGCTTGAGGTCAGGGTTGCTGATTCCCTTAGGAGTTCTTCTATTGTTGAGAAGTGTTTCACCTATCCAGAATTTTTCTTTTTAGATTTGAAGTTGAGAATTTATCTTTCCATGTCTGTGAAGAAGTGAGTTGGGATTTTGATTGGGATTGCTTTGGATATGTAGATTGTGTTTGATAAGATGGTCATTTTTACTCTTTTTTTCCTACTTATCCATGAGCATGGGACATCTTTTCATCTTCTGAGATCTTCAATTTCATTCTTCAGTAACATGAAATTGTTGTCATATAGATCTTTCACTTCTTTGATTAGTGTTATACCAAGATATTTTATTTTATTTGTGACTATTGTGAAGGGTGTGGTTTCCCTAATTTATTTCTCAGCTTGTTTATCATTTGTATAAAGGAAGGATACTGATTTGTTTGAGTTAATTTTATACCCAGCCACTTTGCTGTAGTTGTTTATCAGCTGTAGGAGTTCTCTGGGAGAATTTTGCAGGTTACTTATGTCTACTATCATATCATCTGGAAATAATAATGTCTTGACTTCTTCCTTTCCAAGTTGTATCCCCTTAACCTCCTGTTATCTAATTGCTCTGGCTAGAACTTCGAGTACTATATTGAATAGGTAGGGAGAATGTGGGCAGCCTTGTCTAGACCCTGATTTTAGTGGGATTGTCTCAAGTTTCTCTCCATTTAATTTTTAGTTGGCTCTTTGTTTGCCGTATATTCCTTATATTATGTTTGGCTATGTGCCATGAATCCCTGATTTCTCCAAGACTTTTAACATCGAGGGGTATTGTATATTGTAAAAGGCCTTTTCTGCTTCTGATGAGATGATTATGTGATTTTTTCCCTTTGAATTTGTTTATATATTGGATTATATTAATAGATTTTCATAAATTTTAAACCCATTTATATATTACAATATTGTAAATGTGTGTGTGCTCTCTCATAAATTTCATAGACATAGCTTAAAAGCTATGTATTACTATTGAAGAGAAGAATACATTTGTGATAGGAATTAGACATCTCATAGTCTTAGAAATCCCATCTTATAAGCTGTGGATAAAAGAAATATTTTTCTACTCAAGATGCTTGAATGTAAAAGCAGAGAAAACTTCAACTTAATGTATTCAGTTTAGAAACACAAGAAACATCAAGATTAGGAAGCTATTACAGTTAACAAATAAAATACACAATTGGAATTTTACAAAATTTATGTGTTGAAAGTATGTTCCTATCCAAGTATTAGCTGAGTTATAATTCACAATAAAATTAATTTAGCTTAATTAGAGATTTAAATGTTGAGTCATTGTAACAAATTTTAAAAGGAGAATCCTTCATCTAAAACAAACAAGCAAAAAATAAAACACACAATGATTATTTTGGAGAATCAAGGACATTAGTCACTAAAATTATTTCTTTAGTCATGCTCGACATTGGGCACTAAAATATGATCTCAGTGAGGGCAAATTGAAAATGAAATAAGATTAGTTATACATGAAAATGGTTGTGACTTAATTTTTAAATTTTTTCTACTTCTATAATGCCTACTATGCTATAAAATACTGGGTTTCAGCATCAACTCTGCCAAACAATAATAAATTCATAAGTAAATAAACTAAATATATTTCTAATGTATTTAATTATATTACAAATGCAAACATATTAAAAACCAGGGGAAATTACTCATGATCTTATATTAAATGAAAGCTTCTATCAAAAGTATATTTTCATCCAGTCATTTTAAATCTACATTACACTTATCACATCATTGTGCCTACTGGTGACATAGAATGTATTTAATTAATATAAAATTATTCATTAAATATCATTAAAATAGTGTTAAGGACATTAAAATATTTTTTCAACTTCAGATCTGGTAGACAGAGTTTTTAAAATTATTTTTGTTAACTTTAAGGTTTTCAGTCTTGTACTGAAGTTCATCATTAATGGAATGTTTTGTTAAAAATCATCAAAATATTATTTTAAAATACGCAAAAGTAGACTAACTTTCCTGAAGGAGGAATTATAAGGCCCCCGTTTTTTTAGTACTTAATTGTATTTTCATTCATGTTTATGCATGTGTATCTGTATGTATGTGCTTTGTATATGCTGAGCAGCTGAGGAAGCCAGAAGACAGTGTGAGCTCCTCTGAAGTGGGAGTTATAGGCTGTTGTCACCTGCTTGACACAGGTGATGAGCAAACTAGGATCCTCTTGGAGAGCAGTATGCACTGTTAACCAATGAAACATCTTCTCCAGTCTCATTGGGGTTATATTAACTAGGCTATGTGTCTGATAATTTGGTTGAATACATCCATTCATCTAAAGATTAATGCAAAAATGTTACGTTGAGTTTAATAAAAGTTTATTGCAGACATTATATTGTATACTGCCAAAGTTTTAATGAAAAGAATAGTCAATAGATGTATGTGACTTACATGATAATTTTATAATATTTTTAATTAAAAGATTCATTTGAATTTATTACTTATTTAAAAATAGCTTTCTAACCTAGTTGGCCAGGCACCATATCTATATTCACCAGGACTTTTATTATTGTAGGAAATGAATCACTCTCATGGAATGGTGTTATATCATTACCAGTGGATTGATTGTGCTTTGTATGTCTTGAGAATTTAATTGAATTTGCTGATTTATTTCTAATGGTATGTAGGGAATCTTCTGGGTCTATGTTCTATGTTTTGTAAGCAATGAGAAATGTGCATCTCAATGATTTAACATACTCTAAACTTGAGCAAATTAGATATGCTTTAAATAATTGTGGAGTTTAAAAGCCTTATTATACAGATTAAGAAAAATTAGTAGGTTTAAGATCAGATCAAGGGGCAATAAACTTGTTCTTTCCCATTGAAATATATATAAAAATTTTCTCTTGCATGGTACTGATATTCTATTTCTAGAAGCTTTCAAATTATCAATGTAGGTGAGGTGTACATCTTCTTTGAAATCTGAGTTCTTCTCTGTACAGTTCTTCTGAGACAACCAATACTTTTCTTCCTACTGCTCAAATAGCACCCTCCCAATTGGATAACTTGTAAGTTCTACAAAAAGCATAGTCCTTTCCCTATCTAAAATGTCCATAAATGCTAGCTTGTAGCTTTAAATCAGATGGTTACCTAAAATAGAATAATTTATAGTAATGGCATTGCTAATTTTCGTTGCATTAGCAAGTGTTTTCTGAGTATTAATATTTATACTATTCGTTAATAAATCAAAATTAGAAAATAATTTAAAATGGAAGGGCTACTACTTAATTGTATGGTGCAATAATAATAATCACATTTTCATTATATCTATAGGATTACACTTGTTAAATTGATCAAGAGATTAGAGAAGTCTTTGAATAGAGAACAGTTTGAGAGAACCTCCCTAAGCAAATAAATATTAAAGACAAAATGAGTTACCAAGAGAGGAAAATGCAGAATTCATATATTTTTAATTCAGTACATGATGGCCATTTCTTTTGAGAGACCAGAAAAATGGTACAATTCATACTAAGCTATTATTAGTTTTGTCTATTCCAAAGGCTTTTCAGTAATCCTGGGAGAAATCCCTAAGTATATAAAGACTTGTAGAGTTTAGCATGTATATGTTTTTATAACTTTATATATACATACCATTTTATTACATTATGAGAATTCCATATCTTTTATTTTATTTGTTCCTGATTTTTCTATTTGTTTCCTTATTATCATATTTATAAGACTTAATATATTACTTCACAGGTAATTGGAAAACATTTAAGATTTTCAGTGACTAATTAACATATGTGATATCTATCTATATCAAAATTGACAAATATTGATAGGTTCATACATATAATAATGGTTTGAAACCACATGGAATAGTGAATACTACAGTCAGCAATCCATTCTCTTCTACCTTCTGCATTATGTTCAAGCCAAGCCTGTGGGTCAAAATTTCTTTGATTATTTTCCCCAATTATTTCCACAATCAATCCATGCTACAAAATAATATCATATGAGAAAACAAAATATCAAATAATGTACTGTCTAGTTTTTATGTCAAACTGACACTGGCTGATATAGCATGTAGTTTTGTCTATACTTCTTTGAGTTCCCACCCAGGAGCTATCTCAGATCCATAGATAGCAAACACACTCATACACACACACACACACACCACACAGGCTAATTATGCTCAAAATGCCTTTACTAACTCAATGACTGGGCACTCCTAAATCTTTCCCTGTTACCCCAGGCCCAGTGTGGGAAGAAGCCAGAGGCCACTGACCTGAAACTCACATGGTTGGTTGTCTTTATCTCCTTTACTACTGGGTCCCCTTCTCTCTCTCTCCATCTCACTCTGTCCTAACCTCACAACACTCAGTGTCCCGCCCCATGCTCAGTCATTGGCTATTGGCAACTTTATTGATATATCAAAAAAAAAACAAAAAACAATTGATGGCAAGGACCTTCAATGTAAGTAACACAGCTTCCCTATCAAAGCACCAGAACCACTCTATAGGCTGAGGTGATCTTAAAGAGTGAACCTCAATTGGGAAAATACTGCCACTAGATTATTATGTTGAGTACCTTTTGGAGGACATTTTATGAATAATGTGGTTGGGTCCATCCTGAAGCAGCCGTACTACTTCTTATTGCTCAGGATGAGGAAGTCATAAGTCAGCAAGTCCTAAGAAGCAAGCCAGTAATCAATACTCCTTCATTACCTCTGCTTCAGTTCTTGCCTCCAGGAATCCTATTTGAGTTTCAACCCTAGTAACTTTTGGTGATATCTGTGTGGTGGACTGTAAGCTGAAATCAACCTTTTCCGATCCCAAGTAGCTTTTGGACATGGTGTTTAAGGACAAAAATGGAAATTCCAGATAAGACAAATAATATACAACAATCAAAATCTAAACTCGACTTAAAGCTTGAATCCTTATACTCTGTGAGGAAAAATATAAATTCACTTATTTGATATGAAAAGCAGAGTTAAAATCCTCCAATAGTTTTAAATAGAACTACAGTAATTTCAAACAAATCCACCAATTGATTACACCTAGTAGAAATGACTATTTGTCTTCACTCTCTTGTTCATTGATATAAGAATGTCTAGAAGAGGGCAAAAAAGAATCCAATCAAATTTGAATGTGTGAAGAAAATGTGGTGTATTTACAATGAGATACTATTAACACATAAAAGAAGGGGGTGTCCTGGTATTTCCAGTAACAGAGAACTTAGGATCATTACATTAAAATGAGTTAGGCAAGTGTCAAAACACAAAAACTTTATAATTCCAATTGTATATGGAATCTAAAAATGTTGACCTCATAGAACTTTAGAGAATAAAGGGATTTCTAGCTGCTAGGGGAGCACAGAAGATGTATGGATGAAGAAGGAACAGTGTGCTTCATTACACTTACAAAATATTTCAAGACGCTCTGATTTGTTGATGTATAACAGGTGGAAATTTTTAAACACAGTGCTCTAGAAACTTCACAAGCTAGAATATAGGAATCTGAGTCTTCACTATGACAAAATGATTACTATTTGGAGGGACAAATTATGTGAAAATTTATTCAACTATTATAAACTACATATATCAAACATGTCATGATATCTTATTAATAAGTTCAGTTTCATCTGTTTTTTTTTTTTTTACATCATATACAGATATGTTTTACCAGGATTTTCAGTTCCTCTAATTATATAGACTCATGTAAGTGGGAATAGAAAAATGAAGCTGGTATTCCTGCTGACCTCTGTCTCTCTTTGTGCTTCTCCTTTTTCTTTATGTTTTTATTCTTTTAATTTAATTTTAATTTTACCTATTCACTTCAAATCCTGCTCACTGTCCTTATCCCAGTTACCCCCTCCCACAAATCTTCCTCCACCCCCTTCTTCTCTGAGCTGATGAGGGGCCCCTGGGTATTCTCTCCTACCCTGAAACTTCAAGTATCCGAGAGGCTAGGTGCTTTCTCTTCCACTGAGGCAAGGCAAGGCAGCCCAGCTAGTAGAACAATCCCACTTACATGTAGCAGCTTATGGGAGAGCCCCTATTCCAGTTGTTCAGGATCCACAAGATTAAGCTGCATATCTGCTCTGTATGAGCAGGTGGGCCTAGGTCCAGCCCAGGTATGCTGTTTGGTGGTTCAGAATCTCAAGAGTCTGAGTCAGTTGACTCTGTTGGTCCAGAGCTCTGTACATGATCTGGCATTTACTGATCAGTTTCCTGTGTGACCTCAGAATGTGTTTAAACTTGATCAATTACAAGCCACACAATTCTGAATTATTTTAGGAATTGTTTATATATGAAAAGGGGTGTTATAAAAAGTTCTTGATAATGATTTCTGTTTTGTTTTGTTTTGTTTTGTTTAATTCACCTTCTGTAAATTGTTTGTGGGGACTTTGGTTAAAGTTTCTTCCTAAACTGTTACTCATTCCCATGAAGCTTTCTCAGGAAACTTCCATCTGAAGGACTCCAGGCTGTCTCTTCCACAGGCTCCACTTCTGATTCATGCCAACATTCACCTTTATCACATTGTTTACAAAAATGCAGTAGTTTATCAAATATTAGGAATCTGTGGCTTTGGAGATCCTCTGGGCATTTATTTATTGCAGAAGGCTAAATGTAATCTGCCTCTCTTTGAGCCTCTTGGGGCACATGGAGGAGTACTTGAACAGCCTGCTCAATGCCTTTTCAAGTTGTGAGCAAATTGCATGTTCTTCTCCAGCATTTCAGCAGTGAACAGCTCTAATTTTTCACCTCGATTTTTTCTTCAATGGTTCTCTTATCCATGCTTTCTTTAATCATTTAAGGTAGTAGTCAACTCAAAATTTTGTACCTAATTTTATATCTTCCGTGCTTGCTCATTGTCAGCTTCTACATTCAGGAAGAATTACATCACAACCTCATTTTAACATATACATATAGATTCAGATACATATGCATATTCACTTATATACATAGACAAACATACATATACATAAAACACATATTAAAATAGAGAACTTTAAAGAAAACTATATATAGAAGAAAAATATCTGTGGGATCATATTACGTAAAGATTAATTTAGCTGCTATCTAGATAAGTGATGAATTCTCTGCTTTACGTTTATTTTCTTCAAAGTGGAAATAGTCACAAAATTATTCTCATTTATTTCTTTTGTTTTACTTGAAGTAGATTCATTTGTATATCTAAAGAGTTAACATGCCACAAACATCTCTTTACATAATCATTTTCAAGTATTGACTTGTATTTTCAAGTAATGACTACCCTCATTAATATTTATGAAAATAGAAAAATTTTAATGATTATACTATTGACATTATATTTGTTCTAAAATATTCAAAACATTGACTGTGTTCTTCCATCACCCCAAAGTCATAATAAAAGGCTAGTGCAGTGATGGAATCACCCTAATATTTATAATGATGTTGTAGTTAGGATTTTGTTGCTATGAAGAGACACCAGCAAGTCCATATATACAGTTAAAAGGTGTCTTAAAACAAAAAAAATGACTTAATTGATATTAAACCTTCGTAGAGTTTGTAGAACTGAGTTCTTTCACTAAAGAATTAATATAGATCTTTGGATGGTGGTTCAGACTCTGAGAGCCCCAAGGATCTAAGTAAGTTGACTCTTTTGGTTTTCCTGTGGAGTTTCTATACACTTTGGGGCTCCGCAATCCTTCCCTTATTCTTCCGAGTCACCAAGCTCCAACCAGTGTTTAACTGTGCGTGTTTGTATCTGTCTGAGTCAGATGATGGATGGAGCCTCTCAAAGCACACAGGCTGGATATAGGGCTCCCTGCTTGTCTTAGTCATGGTTTCTATTCCTGTGCAAACATCATGACGAAGAATCAAGTTGGGGAGGAAAGGGTATATTGAGCTTACACTTCCACATTTTTGTTCATCATCAAAGGAAGGCAGCAAGGGAACTCACACAGGGCAGGAACCTGGAGGTAGGAGCTGATAAAGAGGCAATGGAAGGTGCTGCTTACTGACTTGCTTCCCCTGGCTACTCAGCTTGCTTTCTTATAGAACCCAGAACTACCAGACCCAGGATCGCATTACCCACAATGGGCTGGGCCCTCCCCTTTGATCACTAATTAATAACATGCCTTACAGCTGGATCTCATGGAGTCATTTCCTCAAGGGAGACTCCTTCCTCTGTGATTACTCCAGCTTGTGTCAAGTTGACCCACAAAACCAGCCAGTATACCACTCATTGTAGCAGATGTGCAGTTTGAGACTTAAAAAACTAGAAAGTAGGCTATCCCAAAAACTGTTACTTGTATGTGGGATGTGTTCTATTAGCTGGGCTGCTTTGTCTGGCCTCAGTGGGAGAGGAAGCACCTAGCTTTGCAGAGACTTGAAGTGACAGCCAGAGTGGGTGAGAGGGCGAATATACAGGGGATCCACCCACTCAGAGGAGAAGAGGATGGGGGATGGTGGAAGGAATGTGGGAATGGGTGACTGCGAGGGAGGCAGTGAGCAAGATATAATAAGTAAATAAATGTAAAAAATTAAATTAGCCTTCTGACCTGGGCTGGTGCCCTGAGCAGACCTTGGGTATGAACTCCACAGCCAGTCCCACAACACTGAGAGGAAGCTACATTCCCAGGCACTCTAACATGCCCAGGATCACAGGATCCTAGGACCTCAGGAGCTTGGTCACACCAGGATCTCAGGGACCAAGAGGCAATTTGACTCCAAGGAGCTCTAACACACCCAGGATCTCAGGATCACAGGATCTCAAAATCACAGGATCCCACAGACAGCTGTTCTCTGAGGAGTTCTGACATAACCAGTATCACAGGAAGGACAGGCTCCAGTCAGATATAGGGAGTGCATGTAGTACTAGAGATAACGAGATGGTAGGAGGCAAGCTTAAAAAAACATAAGCAATGGAAACCAAGTTTACTTCACATTATCAGAACCCAATTCTCCCACCATAGCAAGTCCTGAATACACCATCACACCAGAAAAGCAAGATTCAGATCTAAAATCACTTCTCATGATTATGATAGAGGACTTTAAGAAGGACATAAATAAGTTCCTTAAAGAAATACAGGAGAACACAGGTAAACAGGTAGAAACCCTTGAAGAGATAACACAAAAATCCCTTAAAGAATTACAGGAAAACACAATCAAACAGGTGAAGGAAATGAGAAAAACCATCCAGGATCTAAAAATGGAAACTATGACACAACAGTCAAAGAAAATGCAAAAAGCTCCTAACCCAAAACATCTAGGAAATACAGGACACAATGAAAAGACCAAACCTAAGGATAATAGGTATAGAAGAGAGTGAAGATTCCCAACTTAAAGGACCAGTAAATATCTTCAACAAAATTATAGAAGAAAACTTCCCTAACCTAAAGAAAGAGATGCCCATGAAAATACAAGAAGCCTACAAAACTCCAAATAGACTGGACAAGAAAAGAAATTCCTACTGTCATATAATAATGAAAACACCAAATGCACTAAACAAAGAAAAAATATTAAAAACAGTAAGGGAAAAAGGTCAAGTAACATAAAGGCAGACCTATCAGAATTACACCAGACTTTCACCAAAGACTATGAAAGTTAGAATATTCTGGGCAGATGTCATACAAACCCTAAGAGAACACAAATGCCAGGCCAGCCTACCATACCCAGCAAAACTCTCAATTACCGTAGACAAAGAAAACAAGATATTCCATGAGAAAACCAAATTTACACAATATCCTTCCACAAATTCAGCCCTACAAAGGATAATAAACAGAAGACACCAACACATGGAGGGAAACTACACCATAGAAAAAGCAAGAAAGTAATTTTTCAACAAACCCCAAAGAAATAGCCACACAAACATAATACCACCTCTAACAACAAAAATTATCAGGAACTAACAATTCTTTACCCTTAATCTCTTAATATCGATGGACTCAATTCCCCAATAAAAAGCTATACACTAACAGACTGAATATGTAAACAGGATCCAGCATTTTGCTGCATAAAGTAAATGCACCTCAGTGACAAAGACAGACATTATCTCAGAGTAAAAGGTTGGAAAACAATTTTCCAAGCTAATGATCCCAAGAAACAAGCTTGAGTAGCCATTTTAATAACGAATAGAATCAACTTTCAACCAAAAGTTATCAAAAAAGATAAGGAAGGACACTTCATATTTGTCAAAGAAAAAAATCTACCAAGATGAACTATCAATTCTGAACATCTATGCTCTAAAATTCACAGGCAGTATAATAATAATATATGTTTAAAATTCACAAATATGGCACAGTTTATGTAAGTGACACATTCAGAAAGATAGATAGGACTCAAGGGGGTGTTTTCTAAAGCATTCTTAAATAGTGATTATAATTGAAATGATTATAGTTTTATAGAATTTTACCAAATTTTTATTTTCTACATCTGTGGTTTAACTATTAAAAATTTTAAATGTCCTGAAAAAAAATCCCACACTTCATTCTTTACAGAAATAGTCACTATAGAAATATTTAAGGGGTAACTTCAGCAAGTGTTATAGGTATCTAATGAGTCTCAGTGTAACAGCCTTGGGAAACACAAAGGAATGTTGCTCTTTGCCCAGAGTGAAGCTAACATATCTTCAAGGGAGAAAATTGGAGGTATTTTAATTTTATGTTCCCATTAGGGAGGTGAGTCCTGTATATTTTAGAAGACTATTATTTATTTTCTCTGAATTTAATCAGGAGTTGTCAACTTATTTCTAGTTGATTGTGACAGTAGTAAGGTTTTCAAATTCTACTGAAAACAAGTAACATTAAATGTATGATTTATGAGATTAGTTTGTGTGTGCTATTTTGATTGATGTCAACATTCCTTTGTCATTTCAAAGGAGAAAAAATGAATGGCCTATAAAACTGAAAAAGTTGATCTGTCAAAAATAATTATCAATTGCATAATGTATTTACAATTTGATTTAATTTATTTTAATCATATTTATAATGTGAAAGTATAAGATGCTGATAATATTGGCTTCTAAAGTTTTAACCTAAAAAATAGCATTTTAATGATTATAGAAATGTCTACAAGTAATTTCATAATTTATTAATTCTGCATTTAATTTTGACATGGTTCTCATAATTCACCATTGTATATAATACTGTGATAGATATCTCACAGATAGCTATCTCACAGCAGATACATATTTTTATTAAGAAAAATTCCTAGAAATAAGTTTACTAGATAAAAATTTATGCAAAATTTATACTTTGTACTTGTAGGTAAACTGTTCAGTAGACATACTCTATTGATTTGTGCTGTTATATGGAACATTTCTACAAATTTTTCTAACAATTAAATTTTATTATAAAAAATAAAATGAAAAAATTAAATTAAATATAAAAAAGTATCAGTGTAGAAAATACTCAGAACTTTGATTCAGATAATATAGAAAATAGTCAATTCTAATAGGAAAGATTAATGCTGTTGTTATTGAAAGAACATTTTCATTATAGATTTAAAATTGCTCTCTAAAACATAATTTCTCAACTGTTTTGCTGTTATTTTTGAAACCTAGGCTCCCTTGAGACTTTAGTGCTTTTTACTTCTGATTCCCATGTGTCTAGATAGTCTTGCTCTTAATTTTCTCTGATTTTACAAAATTAATACAAGAGAGGCAAAGATCCTCAATAAAGTATAATTAAAGAATCTTTCCCATCATTTTCTTTCTGTATTTTTAACAGAAGCACTAAGAGATACTAATTCTATCATTTATATATGTCTCTATCAATCAATCTATCTATCTAACATCTATTTATTAATAAAAGTTTATCACTGATCTATCTATATCTCTTTATCATCTCTTTTTCTATCATCTGTGTATCTATTATATCTCTCAATCATTATCTATGTATCATCTAGCTACCAACTATCTTTTATCTATGATCAATTATCTTTCTTTCTATCAATATATCTGTCATCTATCTATCATATATCCATGATCAATCATGGATTGATCTATCATATCATATAGATATCAATCTATCATATATATCAATCTATTTATCAATCATATCTATCAATCTATCATATATAATCAGTATACTCTACCATCTCATCTATCTATCTATCTATCTATCTATCATTCATTAATATATCTGTATCTATCCGTTTGTCAGTCTAACACCTCTATCTTCCTACCTATCTGTTCACCCATCTATATAAATTTTTGTGTTGATAATTTTACTTTAATTGAGACTACAAATCTTTGAATATAGACATTTTGTCAAGTAACTGTGTGGGTGATGGGCCTTTCAAAGGAAGGAAAAGGGAACACAGTGATAAACAGTGGGGCAATGAAGTAAGTGAACAAAAAGAGATAAATGAGGGATCATAATAAAGGAGAGAACTCAGGGAGGGATACTAATATTAAAGTCATTCTAAAACTATAGAAATTTGACAATTTAATCATATGAATATATGAAAAAAGATAAAATGGATTCAACTTTCAACATGATAGATCATATTCCAACAAATAAAAAGCCAGTATCAGGAATATGTTACTTCAATTTGTGTTGCCAGAGTTTGAGATCATTTTGATATCACTGCTCTCCAGGACATAAGTACAAGATTCTAATGTCAAAGAGTCCACATACTAAAGTGCTTTTATTTTGTCCAGAAGCTGCTCTGCATATTAGTGAGGGAGCAAGATAAGCATCAATCTTACCAAACTTAATCCTTTGAGTTATAGTAATGACTATCCTATACAGATATTTCTTTTGCTACAATAGAGACAGGAATGTAGCTAGGGAGGCAAAAGTGAGAGGTCAAGGAAGGTTTGATAGAAATGGGATCAAAATATAGTATTTGAAATTCTCAAAGAATTAATAAAATATGTGGTCAATTAATAATATTTACAATTATTTCTCTATATAAATATTTACTTACTGACATGCAATTTATAACACTTATGTTACAAAATCTGCCTATTTTGTAACTATTCATAGAATCACATAAGCATAAATGAAATATTATATAGCTATATATACAATTATTTTAAGCCAATGACATTATTTATTTAAATAAATGAAATACCAAAAAAACCAACAACTTTGTATACAGCTCACAGAAAAGATAACATGGAAGAAATATTGTACCATGAATTCTAGAGCTCACTCTGCTTTTAAAAGCTGCACTTAAGAGCTCACAGAGTGTGAACACATATGAACACCATTTTGTGTGATAAAATTGAAGCTGGCAATACTTGGGCCCAAGAGTGAGAAATTATGCACATCGCTGTTGCCTAGGTGCATCCTGCTTTCATGGACTTGATTTCAATAATTACACCATGTTGACAGTTTTTAATCAAGAAATATGCAATGTGACTGAGAGGAGAAGGAAAGAGGGACCATTAACAACAACATAACAGTTTCTCTAGATCTTATTTTTACTGGCCACGTACAATTACACTATTCTTTTATCACCCTTTCTCAACTGAATTCATCTTTAAATTTTTTTAACAATACCTTCTCTCGTTTGCAAGGGCAAAATCTTCAGTAAACATGGGTAAACCTGGAAGATAGATTTGCTACCATTTGGATGAAGAAAGGAGTAGAGAGTAGGTGTAAGAGAATTATAAACTAAGTTAATAAATATTTGTGGATCCTAATAAAGTACTGCGCCCCTGGATAGGATCATAATTTAAACAGAAGACCTTAAAATTAAACCAACAAGGAAAAAAGATACATTAAGGAAATATTTCATGACGTGGAATAAAGAGATTTTAGGAAAAGATCACAGAAGTAGAAAAAGTAAGGATTATATCAAATGAAAAATTTTCTGCCCCAAAATACAATGGTCACGTGAGTTGAAAGACAAACTACACAGAGGGAGAAAATGTAAGCAAGTTATAGTAGTGGCAAGGGGTCATTACCAAAAATATATAAAATTCTCTCTCTTGCCCTTGCCTTCTTGCTCCCCCTCTGTCCTCTCACCCCTTCCCTCCTCTCCCCATTCCCTTCCCGCCTCTCTCTCCATGTGCTCATGGCCAGAATCTCTTCTCTCTCTCTCTCTCTTCCTCTACTACCATCTTAACTCCCCTCCCTATGGCCTGAATAAACTCTATTCCCTCTCTCTCTCTCTCTCTCTCTCTCTCTATATATATATATATATATATATATATATATATAATATATAAAATATATAATATATATATTTTAGACACACATATATATATATATATGTCTAAAATCTCAATAACTAATATTTGAAACAGGATTAAAGGATTAAAACTGGATAATATCTCTACATAGTTATTAGTCATAAGAAGGCCTAAACTTAGCCAAGAACTCATGTATGAATGTACAAAATTCTCAAAATGGAATAAAAGATAAAAATAACAATATAAGAATAACTAAAATATATATATATATATATATATATATAATCTTTATTGAGATCTCTCTCTTTGTTGAGAGAGAAGATGATCTAGACTTAAAACATGGATATACATAAAGAAAACAGATCAGAGAAGGAAGTAATGAAAGTTAACTCCTTTAGTATACTATATGTTTGCTGTTTATAAATTAATTACCATATGGATCCTTTTTGACATGGTATAGTTTAGCAATGTTCTCTGAGTTAAAACATTGCACCATAGAGGGAATCTCCTCAAGACTCAGCATGTTCCAAAGGTAGGTGAAACCTTCTATCCTGCAGACAGCTCAGTGAATCTCAGGGAGTTTTCAAGGGGTCCTCCTTAAGACTCAACAATCAAATATCTGAAAAGCCTTGGAAAAATCTTGAAATTCATCAGAATCACGAGGCTCCTCTCTCTGTAGGCTAAAGAAGCAGTAAGCATTGCTGAAGAGATAGAGGTCATCTTAGCCATATGGATGAGACTAGCTAAGCTTCCCAAAAGAGACATTCATAGATCTGTCAAGACACCCACAAAATCATTCATTGAGTTCCAAGTTCTAGCTTTCATGAGTTTTCACCCATGATTCAGTGGGCTTTTGGGAACTCCGTTGCCTTTGTATTGTCTCTCCTATACATAATTCCTCATTCATATTACCAGTGTAAGACCAATAAACTCATGGGTTCACCAAGTTGCACAATGTAATATCCTTATATTGGTCTTTTCCTAGGTTCCTTCAGAGATGAGGAGACATTTGGTCATTTCTCCTTAGTAATAGTGTCAAACAACCCATGGTAAAGTCATTGCTACAAAGCATTTTAACGTAGTTAACATAAAGAAAAGAATAAACAAAGACATGTTGCTTTAGAAAGTTAACACAAAATGATTTCAAACTCTATTTTAGATTTTGACAAAGCTGATTTCAGAATAAGGATGATTATGAGAAATCCACTTCATAAAACAAAAGAGTCAAGTATCTGGGAAGACAAAATAATGATAAACAAAGGGAACTTCATAGGAAGGCAAAAGAACTTCTTTCTTTCTCCCCCCCCCCCCGTGTTTTTTGCCTCAGAGATATGAGGCAAAAGCTGAACTGAAAGAGAAATGTAACACAATAGTGTTACAGCTAGAAACTTTAAACAATTATGTCAGTAATTGTTCGGCAAAGCGAGCAGCAACTCTGAAGGAGGACACATCACTTGAATCGTCTTGTCAGTCAAACAGGGCTATGTGCCACTTATGTAATACATCATCACACAGAAGCATGCACATTCTTCTTTAGCCTTACCTGAAGCATTCACCAAGATAAACCAAGTTCTGGATTGTTGTGGATTTGATCTAATGTTCCATGTGTTACATTAACTTCATCCCCCAAATTGCACAAGAATCTGCACGTCTGGGCATAAGAGGTTTAGGGACCCTACCCCTATTTGGTTTTGATTGATAAATAAAGTTGTTGATGGCAAATGACTGGGCAGAGAGACAGAGGCAGGTCATTTGGATTCCCAGGGAACGAACTGTAGAAGGAAAAGAGAGATAGCTATCTTTCTGTAAAAAGAGGAGAAGCCATGTCGGAGGTGTGCCATACAGAGAATATAGTCTTCATGTAGGTGCTGGGGAACTCATCCTGAGAGGGTTGCCTGTCTGGGTGCTGAGCAGCCAAGATGGAATACTGGTTTTAGTAAGTAATAACTTAGGAATGTTGGAGGGGAGAGTGTTTGCCACATGGAGGTTTTTTGGAAGTGGCCCAGCAATTGAGCTGCTTAAATTATATTAAAATATAAAAGGTGTGTGTGTATTGTGTGTGTGTGTGTGTGTGTGTGTGCACATGCATTAAAAATAATTAGATAACACAAAATATTTACAAATTACAATTTATAAATAATGTATATTATGGAATATTTGTATTTTCTAAAAAAATCAAAATGTTTTTAACTCAATAATGAGACAATTCATCAAGATTTTGTCTTTAGTAAAATAATATAGAGGAAAAAGTTTACAAAAATTATAATAAAATAATTTAAATTCTATAACATATTCAATAAAATGATTGACTAAATAAGTCAATAGGAATGCTAACCATGTTGGCACACAGTATGGTTCCAGAACTTGAAAAGGCTGAAAAAGGAGTACTCATGTTAGTTCAAGCTCAGCCATATATGTTTAAGTCAGTCTGAAGAGCCATGACTAATTACTGAGAGGCTGTTTTAAAGAGCAAACAAATCAACACTCACAAGCACATGCACATAAATGGAGTAATAGACAATTAATTTGTACTGGCAAATCTCAGTAATTTATATAATTTAGAATTGCCAGGTGGAAACTACATTGAGAACAAGTGTGCATTGCATCACAGAACTTTCTTTCCAAAGAATGCTATGCAGCATCAAAGAAATGACAAATTAAATGAAGACACTGATCAACAATTTCTCAGTTGGGTGATCTAATTAACAACCACAAATCTTGAACTGGAGTGTTTCTCAGATAGTCTTTGGCTCTTTCAGGGAGTGTGTTAGCATTAGCAGTGAGAACACTCATGATAATAGTTTATTAAAACTATATATGCATATTTATACATTGAATTAAATATACTATATTTTAGGGTAATAATATTGTAATAGTGTAATTCGTTATGGCTTTTATCAGCCTTCCATATTGCTAGCTTACTTCCCTCACTCTTTATTCTCATTTACTGTGGTCCCCCTTTTCTTAGGATCTCACATTTCCCCATTTTCCAATTAAATTAATTGGATCTTGCCATTCCTGTTTACCTTTCTCCAACTACATTTTGTATTTACCTCTCACTTCACTCCCCAAATCCTCATTTCCTCATTTCCCTGATTAGATGATTTGTACCTTGATACTCTCCTCTATTACTCCCCAAACTGTGTACTCTGAAAATTGTTCCATTATAGTTTTCTGGTTTCGATAAGGTACGTTGTATGCTCACATCTGAACATTGATGCTAGGATCCTCCAATATGGAGAATATGTAATATCTGGGCAGAGGAGGTGAATCATTGAATCACCTAACTCAATGTGATTTATTCTATTTCCATTCATTTACCTGCAAAATTCATGAGTTTGATTTTATTTACCAATGAATAGTATTCTAAAGTGTATATACACCACATTTTCATAGTGCTGTAATTTTCTATGTGAACCACTCAGGCACAAAATGAATTGGGCCTTACCAACCTGTGAACCTTGTGAACTAACAATTGGCCTGGGAAAATGTGCCTGCTGGCATAATAGTCACATGGATATAATAGGAGGAACTAACCACCTTTGATTGGAATTAAGGCTGCCCCAAAAGATGGAGCTCAGGCTGGTTTTGTCTGGTTTTGGTACCAGTAACCAGACAAAAACCCCACAGCTGCCTAAATAATAGGCCCTAGGTCATAACAATGTAATTGGACATAGTAACAAACTTAATCTAAAGTTTGTCCTTTTACTCCCTTATATTGTATACCTCTCAATATCTATATTTCATCATCTCTGGTACAAACTAATTCATTTTCTCTGGTCCAGAGAAAATGGGTCTGGACACATTGAAAAAGATCCATTGTTCTTCACATATTGGGAACCTGGAGAATGAAAAACTTAGTCGCCAGTCCCATATCAGAATTAGAGATGCCAACTTGAAAACAGCTGAAATTGTTAAAAACTGTAAGGCCTGTCAGTTGATTAATGCAGTTGCCAATGGAAAAAACAAACAAACAAACTTGGTACTCAATACTCAACACCAGAGCACCAAGCCGAGAGTCTATCAGGAAAACAGACTTCATGGAGGTAAAACCAGAACAATTCGGATACAAACATTTCTGGTGTTTACAGATACCTTTTCCGGATGGACTACGACTACGACTTTCCCAATTAAACATGAGACTGTACAGATGGTATTCAAGAAAGTACTGAAAGAAATTCTTGGCCGGGCAGTGAGGGCACACACCCTTAATACCAGCACTTGGGAGGCAAAGACAGGTGGATTTCTGAGTTCAAGGCCAGCCTGGTCTACAGAGGGAGTTCCAGGACAGCCAGGGCTATACAGAGAAACCCTGTCTCGAAAAACCAAAAACAAAAAAAAAAAAAATTCTTTCAAGGTATGGTTTTTCTAAGTTTATAGGTTAAGACAATGAATGTACATTTGTGTCCCAGATAAGTTAGAGATTAGCTAATATTCTGGGGATTGATTGGAAACTTCATGGTGCTTATAGATCTCAGAGTTCAGGACAAGTACAAAAGGTGAACCCTAAAAGAGGCCTTAATTAAATTGACCTTAGAGACTGACGGTGACTGGGTGACTCTTCTCCTTTTCATCCTTTATATAGTACAGAATTCCCCATACTAGATGGGTCTTACCCCTTTTAAAGTTATGCTACTGACAGAAGTTATTACAGAAACAGATGATTGCTAATTATTACAGGATCTCGAGGGTGTCCAATGGGTACACAAATGTGTTTGGCTTAAATTTCATGCTTTCTATAAAACAGGTCCACCTCTGGAGCTCCACTCACTTTAGCCCAGAGATTGGGCCCTAGTCAAGAGACAATACAAGGATGACAAGAGATTCTCTGAAAGGGTCCCTGTGCTACAGAGTTGCAGCATGAATCCACCACACATCCTTTTGCAGTTGAAGAAGATCCTGGCAAGCAGGAGGAGAATTCAGCCTCAAGACTCCCTCCTGTTTCCCACTGATGGGCACCTTAGCCCCATGCCCCAGCGATATCACAAAAGCTTCAGAAAGTTCCATGATTGAGACTTCTAGTCACAAGGGAAAGGGGGAATGAGATGCCAAAGCTTTTAAGTTCCAACTCCATTTTAGAGAACCTGACCTAAATTTGAACTCAGGTAATCTAATAGGCTGGTATCTAGCATTAGTTTCCAAGTTGCCCCCTAACAAAACCTGAGCCTAGTTCCAATCTCTAGGCTAATCCCCAACAAGACCAGTGTTTCCAGGTTATACCCTCAACAAGACCAGTGTCTCCAGGTTATTCTCCTAACAAACCTGCATCCCAGGTTACAAGCCCACTCCTTGCCTAATGACCACCAGTGCAGAGGGGAACAGAAGTTAAGTTTATGGTATGACTCCCAGCACCAGCCAATTATGTTAAAGGTCACAATAGCTTTCCAATTAGATGCTTGAACAAGTACTCTCTGCTTGCTGCTTACTATAAGGCCTTGCCCAGATAGACATTCAGGGCTCCCCCACCACTAAAACCATCTTGAGTGAAGGTGGTGCACTGGGGGGAGGGGGGAGGGGTAGTGGGATCGAATACCCTGCTGTGAGTTGCATCAGATTGGCTCCTGGTTTTGTTTTTGGGGATCATTATCATTTCCCTGACACAACACATACACTTTAGTCTTTGAACAAACTTAATACAATTATTTTTTTATTAGTGATAGGAAGAAGTATATTTTGATTATACTTTATTTTGGAAATAGTACAAAATGACAAATGTTTTATTGGTCATCACTAGCTTTGAAGTTTGAAGAAGAAACCCTGACCAAGGAATATGTATGGTTTTTAAAAACTGGAAGAAATAGGTAGCAGCATTGCATGACAGTCATTAGAGACAATTACCTTGCAAAACTGTTAGGGCAGAGGTTGTATACTCAAAAATAAGATAAGGAAATAAATATTCAATTACAAGGACTTGCAGTCATTTGTTACAACAAAAAGTAGGAAATAAAAAATATATAAGAGCACAAATAAAACATATTTCAGTCTTTCTTTGATATATATAGAAGACTCATTCCTTGCAACCCAGAAAATCTGCATCCCAAGCACTTAATATAACATTCTTTAGTAGTTCTATATAACTTATTCACTACTCTATGTGACACGTCTAAGGCAATGATAATACTACAATATAAATACTGTAAAAATAATGTTTTACTGTATTGCTTGGAAAATAATGACAAGAATAATTTCCTCTTTATTTGTTAGAGACACAATAAGTTCTCATTATTTCAAATCAAGTTCATTAAACCTCAAGATTGTGGAGACCATTGAAGCAGAGATGCAACTGTGTATTTGGGTGTACACATTCGAGATAAATTGAGAGCCTTAATGTGCACAGGTTATAATTAGTTTTGACATTATTTTCTTCCATGACTTGGACAATACAAATTTCATCATCAGATATTTAAAACTCTATATGATGGTTGTTAGACTAGAACTGGAAGACTCACCATAATAGGCGCTTTAAGTTAAATGAGAGCAGCTGCTTTGCTCCAAAATTTACCACTGCAGTTGTGTGTGAGGTTGCAAATTGTATGTCAAAATGGGGAGTGGAATAATAACTACTATGGGGCCTTTTGTGGGGGTACAAAAGACACTGATTCGATGACAATCTTGCTTAATCTTTAGACTACATGGTCATTTGTTACAATTCTACATACTAACTCTACCCTCCCTCCATGTGGCTCACACATCCATGGAAGTGTGGCTCTCACAACCTTTCCTTTGTGTGCAACCCCACAGCTGTTCCTCCTATGGCAAATATCAAATCACTTTTATATATTTCATTCCTTCTTAGCACCTACTTCTTGGAGCACTATACATTCTCAAACTACATATATTTTATATATTAAATAGTGTACTTTTACCTTCACCTCATAGTTTGTGCAGGCTGCAGGATTTTGAATGCTTTGCACTGGACAAAATAATTTTAAAACGGAATTAAGCCTACAAGATTATTGGAAATTTTCTTCAAGTCTGATGACCATGGTTATATTTCTTTCACACCTACATTGTGATGTGTGGTAGCTACTTTTAAACATTAACTTCAGTAGGACACATGATCCTACTAGAATAAAGGCTGTTGCTAGTTGTGTCTGTGTGGTTGCTTTTGCATTAGAATTATATTTGAATTTGTAGACTCAAGGAAGAGCGAGTGAGTACAAATTTTGAATGAATCATTTAGCTTTTTGTTCTAAGAAAGCTGGCAAGGAAGGATGTATAAGGAGCAGGCTTTCTTTAAATTTCTCTTTATTATGATAGCATTTTCTATAGAGCTTGGAAAAGAACAAAGTAAAGCATGGAATTTGACTAGTTATACAAACTTGATTTTGGAGGTAAAGACAAAAATAAACTTTACAGTAGAGTCAAAGTATTTAAATCTAGCTCCAGTCTGAAACTGAGATTCTTGTGTGAAATCTCAGAGCATCAGATGTTGAAACAAGAGTTCAAGTCCATCTTGGGTTACAGAGTGAACACCTAGGCCAGCTTTAGCTGGATAGTAAAATCTTCATTCAAATAACATAATCAACAATAATGAACCAAGAAAATGTAGTAGCAAATATAGCTGTACTAGAAAAAGATCAAGATGATTGTGGGGTTACTTTGTATGTGAATTTTCTATGTTATTGTTCTCATAAGCATTTATAGATGTCATAGAATTGACACTGCCTAATCAATGTACATGTAATTTTCTTTATGCAAAGTCTCTAACTTGCTCATTTTCACTAGATATTTTCAAGTGCATTATTATAAATGCACTCCAACTGATTTCTAATTCATGAAGCAGTCTTCAGTTTGATTATTTAGAATACTGTGTCCTTTTATAGCATATAGTATTTGACTGAACTTAATCTAGATGTTAGAAATATTCAATCTGAATTTATTATCCCCTACAAACCTGTATTCACAAAACTGGTAATACAAGTATAGTTGTGATCAGTGTAATTTAATAACTTCACCCACAATAACATCTATTTATTGAAGACTTACTGTGAACCATTTCATTGAAAAATTTGAATTGGCAACTTCTGTCTTCAACAGTGCATGTCAAGTTTATACCCTCAACAACAGTAGGTGTCAAGTTTATTGACATAGGAATTACTAGGTAATGACTTTTTTGTTCTCTGTATCCAAATTGTGGCTTGGGATCACAAGAGGTGTGGTCTATACATCAAATTCCCAAAAAATATTTTTAAAATTCTTATGTTCACAACCATTTCTGTTATCTCCCCTCAGAGAAATATTTTGGGTTTGTTTTTGAAAATTATGGTTTATTAGTTTATTTTTGACTTTCAAATATGTGTAGGCAGTCATAACTTTATAGTATCACATTGATATAAACAAAGTAAAACAAAAAACATTTTTTAAAGACCATGTACATCATCCAAACTCTTGTAGCACCAAACCCAGGAAGGCCGTGTAAGCAGCTATTCTCCCTGACTTCCTGATCTAGCACATCTCATGCCCTTTCTTCCCTACATCTGCTAGGCGTCCCTAGACTTGTACACTTCTCAAATTTTGGACTTGGAATGATTCCCACAGTTCTTACATGCAATTTCCATTTCTTCCACTTTCCTTGGACAGATTGTGTGAACCACTGCAATCTACTATAGAGATAAGATTTTTCTGTTATGTCCCAAGAATGGAATCATTTTCTCTAAATCCTTCTGAAGGAAGAATCATCAAAACAATTTCTTTTAAAGATAATGGACTCTACTGAGAATTTATAAAATATTGTTCCCATAGAGTTAGCCTAAAATTTTAGGCTTCTACATTCTGACTATGCTATTTTGAACATTTAATTGAGGAAAAATGGCAATAACATAAAATTATTATTTTGTGTTTTGTCATATTTAGTATTTTAGAGCTTGTGACGTCTAAGCCTGAATGCAGTATCAGTTCTTAAGAGGACACTGGAGTAGTAAAAAGTGACAAGACCTAGTGAACTGAATGCTATGGAAAGTGGAAGTCTAAAGACCCAGCATCAGGTCAGAAAGCAAATGACACAGTTTACCTTTTGTGGAATAAGATGAAAGAAGAGGAATGCAAGATATCTGTTGTACAAGAATGACTAGAGCATTGCATGGAGACTTACCAAAAATTCTAAAGCATTCTCTATAACAAAACGATTTGCAAATGGAAGCAGGAAGGTAAGGATTTAGAAATTATCCTTGGCTAAATTACAAGTACAACCTACATGACTGATTATCTATCTATCTATCTGCGTATGAATTATATATATTCTTTTTATAAAAATGAATATAAGAAATTTTAATATAAAATGTAAAATTTGTTATTTCTTCAGTTGAAAAAATCTTAAAATTTTATTAAGCTCATTTCTTCTGTTTTCAAAATCTACAATCTAATATAACCAACACAATCAAACTTTCAGATCTATATTTTATAGAGAAAAAGAACTATCAGAATTTATGAAATATATGTTATTACATAATTAATTTCTTCTAGTATAAAATAATCACTCCAGAGACTGTCACATTTTCATAAGCCAGTGTATAATTTATTAAAAACATAATTTTTTGAATAAAAGAATGGTTGACCCCATGAATAATAAATTTAAATGTTGAAATTTCCCTACTTTGGAAGGAAATGTAGAAGGAGCTTTGACTCAGCCTTGTGAAAATAACCACTTTAATGCCAGTCACTTCACTTTAGTATTTTATTATGAAGTTATAGTAAAAGTCTTCTGTCTGAAAATTAAATTTCCATGAGCATGAAGTTTTTTGATTTCCCCATCCCTTCTAGAAATTGTCTTACTAGAGTTAAGGAACTCTAGAAATCCCTGAGCCTTTTGATTTCTAAGCTGGATAGAATAATTTTATTTGTATTCAATTCATTTATGCCATCCTTACAAAATAGGTCACTCACTTCCTCTCTCCTGGCAAACTAATTAAGAATTGAGTTGACCAGAACACGGATCTCTTTAAAAGAGTTCTGCATTTTTTAAAATGTTCAATGAATTTCGGACTTCAGTAAGACAGCAAAGTGTGTAAGTCTCAACTCCAGCATACAGGCGTAATTCATATAATTTTGAAAAACTTGCACAGTTTTCTATCCATATTCCTATTCTTCAAAGTGAGAGCTCAGCAAAAATAGAGCCTATTTTCAGGAACAGCTGTAATGATTATGGGAAGGCTTTGATTGAGTCAAACAGCTAATGCCTGGGAGTGCTCTGTTATCAAATGTACTCCTTTAATGAAGTCCTTTCTGTCTCCTAGTTTTGAACTTAGAGTTCCTCATAATAAAACAAAATTAAACAAATTACCCCATAAGTTGTAACTTTTGGTAGCTGACTTTACCACTGCTCTCCTAAGAAGCTTTGAGAGTCAAGGGCCGGTTCTGACCCCCACGTCATCATAAAGAGTGCGAAAGGAAAACTTCAGAGAATGTAAAGCATTGAAAACTGACACGGTGATTAAATGGACAGCTGATAAATATTTGTGGAGTGGCAATATGTTTAGTGGTAAAAGAATGCAGAGACCTTGGGCTCTCTCTCTAGTACTAACCCTACTGACTACCAAAGTTAATACTTGGTACATCTTGGGCAACGATGGGTTTCTAAGACAAAGCAGCAGATTCTGGAAAGCAGTGATTGGTGTTTGTAACAATTTAAATTAACCGGGATTAGCATGCATACCATGGGCATACATATAAACATGATATTGGATATTTTGCTAAATGGAGGCAATTTTTTCCATTTTAACTTTCTTTATGGCATTTGCAGTTTCCCAAAAGAACATACATACTACAGTTTTAATGACAACACTGTAATTGCAAGAATTCCTTGAAGCTAACAGTAATTTCTTTACCTGATAAGTTATATTATATATATATGTACATATGTATATATATGTACATAGATATATATATATATACACACACACACACACACACAATTACACAAGGTGTAACAAGGGAAATAAGTTAAAAAAATATTCTTTAATCAATTTTTACAATTCAGACTTTATTCCCCTCCTGGTCTACCCTCTGACTGTTCCACATCTCATACCTCCTCCCCCATCTGTCTCCAAGAGGATATCTACCCCCACCCCACCAGACTTCCCCACTTCCTGGGGCCCCAAGACTCTTAAGGGTTAGGTGCATCTTCTCTGACTGAGTCTTACTTATTAAGAAAACTGATAGATTTGACAACAAAATTACATTTTATAAACAGAATATTTATCTCATCATATTAACAATCAGTCATACCAAACTATTTTAAATTATTAAGATTCCATCTCTATATAAAGTTCATTTAATTAATGAAATTAAATCTAGTAAGTTATGGAAAGGATGTAGACCATGTGGGAATGTCATTGGCATGGTGGGAATTTAACACTGTGATCTTGAGACTCATGTTATTATTAAATTTTATTAAATCTATTAAGTTGACAACATGGTTGACATCTGATAAGTACCAAATAAGAATGTATAGAAATTGACCCTAAAACACATAAATATATCAGAATTTTATAATCATCTCAGCCATGTATGTCAGTCTTTGTAGGCTGCCAAAATGGTGTATGTTACATGTGTGCCAAAGGCGGCAGTGATAGTAAGTAGGTATATATGTTACCACAGAATGGAGGTTTAAAGTTAGGGATTTATTTTGTCATTGTTTAGGAGGCTGAAAAATCCAAGATGTAGGTTCCAAGAAGATTTATTTATTTATTTATTTATTTATTTTTGCTGAGACAGGGTTTCTCTGTGTAGCCCTGGCTGGCCTCGAACTCAGAAATCCGCCTGCCTCTGCCTCCCGAGTGCTGGGATTAAAGGCGTGCGCCACCACTGCCTGGCCTGAATACCTTATTGATTAAAAGATGGCTGCATTGCTGTTAAGCCCTTCTGTGGTGGAGATTATGGGGATAAGGAGGAAGGAAGGAGAAAAAGTGGACTCGTTCTGCTCTCTTCTGTCCTCACAGTCCTGCTTCCTCAAGAGCTGCCTGTATCATTTCAGTTATCCACAATCAGAAGTGATTAGGGCTGTGATATTTCGAATCTGAGGAGACCCAGCAATCCATATAATTTTTTAGGGGTTTATAAACTGCAAAATAAGTATTTTGTATAAGTCAAATGATTATCAGTAAAAGACAAACAACTTCTGCTGCAAATAACAATATGAGTTCATCCTAAGGGAAAGAGGAATTCCTACGTGTGGTTTACTTTCTGTAAATATCAGAAAAAGTGTCTTAACTTATATCATTAAATGTCAGAGCAGGAATAACCTGGAGTAGGACTGAGAGGCAGGTGTAAAGCATAAGAACCTGAGGAAGCTTGTGAACGTATTTGCTGCTTACAGTGCAGCCGTGAAACACCAGTGTTTATATCTAATAAGTAAACTCTATACACTTGATGGTGTGTGAATGACTTTCCAGAGAAAGTCATTTTAATACTTTCAGTCAATTATATGGTGGACTTTACTTGTACCACACATGATGAGGTGGGACCATCTTTAGAAATGGAACATTTAAAAACTCCCCCTTTGATAATGTGAGCTTCCTGACTTTTCATTTTTTGCAATTCAAGAAAAAGTGCAGTGTTCTTAAAGATAGAGAACATTAAAGAAAAATGTCAATATTCACCATTTTTTCCTTATGACCAAATCATATTTAGAATTGAGTTGGTATAATTCTGCTAATGAAAATAAGGTCAAAGTCAATACTCTGCATAGACCATTGCTAATATTTTTTTGAATGTGAGTTATGAGACAGCCAATTTTAATCATGTCAGACTCATGACAGTACGATTTAAAAGCTGTTGTTGGAAGGAACTTGAAAATATCCTGAGTGAGGTAACTCAGTCACAAAAGAACAAACACGATTTGTACTCACTGACAAGTGGATACTAGTCCAAAGTTTGGAATACCCATGATTCAATTTCACAGACCATATGAAGCCTAAGAACAAGGAAGACCAAACTGTGGATGCTTCAGTGTTTCTTAGAAGGGTGAACAAAATACTCACAGGAGGAAATATGGAGACAAAGTGTGGATCAGAGACTGAAGGAAAGGCCATCCAGAGACTGCCCCACCTGGGGATACATCCCATACACAGCTGCCACACACAAACATTATTGTGGATGCTGGGAAGTGCTTGCTGATGGAAGCCTGATAAGCTGTCTCCAGAGAGGCTCAGCCAGAACCTGATGAATACAGAGGCAGATGCTTGCAGCCAACCGTTGGACTGAGCATGGGGTCCTAGATGGAGGAGTTGGAGAAGGGAATGAAGGAGGTGAAGGGGTTTGTAGCCCCATGGAGGTAGCAATAGTGTCAACTGGCCAGACCCCGTGAGCTCCTGGAAACTGGACCACCAACCAAAGAATACACATGAAGGGACCCATGGTGCTGGCTGCATATGTGGTAGAGGAGGGCCTTGTTGGATATCAGTGGGAGGAGAGGCCCTTGGGCCTGGGGATGTTAGATGTATTAGTGTAGAGGAATGCCAGGGAGGGAAGACAGGAGTGGGGGGGGGAGCACCCTCATAGAGGCAGGGGGAGGGGTGTTGGGATAGGAGGTTTCTGAAGGGGAGTTGGAAAGGGGAAAACATTTGAAATGTAAATAAAGTAAATATCCAAAAAAGTTCTAAACATAAATACAGTAGTGGGCTGAAGACAAGGTCTTCCAGAAGACACTTAACTGCTCTCTATTGATCATTGTCTTTGCCACCAAGATACTGATGCTTTGGTGTTGGCTGTCAGCGCTTATCTCAGTGGAGTTTCCCATGTATTCTTCACACATTTGGATATGGATAGTAGTGTGAATGGGGGTGGCTTCATCTGCAGAGGGAGCTCACCATCACTTCAACTGCCCTGTTGGTTCATTGTATCAGGATGGATATTTTCCTTTTCTCTTTTCCAGAGGGGGTGGATATGACCACACTCAAGTGTGGGAAGCAGAAAAGACAGGAAAATGTAAAATAACCGGTTAGGAAAGAAAGGTGAATTTGGTCATTTTACCAGGCAAGATCTAATTTTTAATTTCTTTGGATGTGAGAGAACTTTAGGGAAGCCATAGCATCAATTGCTGTTATCATTGTTCTATCTATGAACTTATTTATTAATATCTTATTATACTCCAGAGTAAGAAGATATCATTAACCTCCTAATCCTATAAAAACCTTGTTTCAATGTGCTAATAATACGCTTAAATATGACTTCTTAATAAATTGTGCTTTTCAAGTTAAAAAAAAAAAACCCTAAAAGCAGTCGTCTGTTTGTTTCATGAGATGGGGCCTCAGGGATCTTAGTTTGGCCTTGAATTTGTACGATATCAGAAGATGACATTAAAATTCTGTCTATTTCCCGTTTCTGCAGGAATGTACCACTATAGATGGTTTTTGGTAGTGATGATGTTTGAACCAAAGCTTTGTATATGATGGGCAAAAACTCTAACCACTGAACTATATCTCTAGCCTTCATACTGATGAGTATTTTTTCCATATCTCAGTATATTTCCGGTTACCTTAAATGTGTTTGAATTAGAACAGTTATCTTATAATCTGATCATCAAAATAAAATAGAATGTCCCCTTACAGACAGCCCATGTAATAGGACAAAGACTGCAAACAGATTTTATATATATTATACTTAAAGGTCATTCTTGGTTCCATAGTTTCAATTGATTTCTCTTTCTCTGGCTCTTGCACTGTGTCTCTACTATTAACATGCCAATTCTGTTTTTCATACTACTCATAATTGCTTTTATATACATGCTTGTTTGAAAACAGAATTTAGCTTCCCTTTCAGAATGACATCATATCTCTGATAATCTCTTTTCTAAAGGAAATAATTCCAGAGACTGGAATCTTTGATTTGATGTTGAATTCCACAGTGGTGGAGGTATTGTGGGTGGAACAAGACTCTTTCGAATTTTTTTGAAGCAATGTCAAAAAGCAATATAGAAAGAAAAACATGACAAAATCAGAGGTTGTAACAGTGATCCCTGTTCTTCATCTGTATACTTTTTCTTTAGCAGTACATTCTTATTGTGCTTTACGTACAGTGTAGCTTTGTGGTTTGTACTTGCATAGTTTTATTTCCAAATCGATTCTTGGTTACTCTCCACACATTATTTTTCTGGATTATAATATACAAATGTTTCTCTTAACAGAAACCTGTACTGACTCTGTGTATGGTTCTACCCTTGCCTTGCACTGGCATGAACCAAGGCAGAACATAGGTCATGCAGAAAGATTTCTGATTCCTATGGTGTCCACACATATGAAATGAAATGCACTTGTAACAGGTTAATAACCATAAAGTCAGACTCACTTTCTGTGTGTATCTGCTTCTTTTTCTATTAATTAATTGATTAATTAAGTTACATTCTAAATGTTGCCCCCTTCCTCCACAAGTTCTTCTTCTCTTCCTCCCCTTGCTTCATAGATGGTCCTTCCTTATCCACCCATCAACTCCCACTTCACCCCACTAGCATGTCCCTTCCCTGGGGCATCAAGGTTCTGCAGGATTAAGTACCTCCTTTCCCACTGAGGTCAGAAAAGGCAATCCTCTACTACATATGCAGCAAGAACCAACCCATGTGTGATCTTTGTTTGGTAGCTTAGTCTCTGGGAGCTTTGAGGTATCCAAGTTAGTTGATACTATTGTTCTTCCTGTGGAGATGCAATCCCCTTCAGCTCCTTCAGTCCTTCCCCTAACTTTTCCATAAGGGTCTCTGACCTCAGTCCACGGACTGGCTGTAGGTGTCTGAATCTGCATTCAGACACCAGCTGCTGGTAGAGCCTCTCAGAGGACAGCCATGCTAGACTCCTGTCTGTATGTACAGCATAGCATCAGTTATAGTGCCTGGGTTTTGGTGCCCGTGCATGGGATAGATGCCAAGTTGGGACAGTCTTTGGATGGCCTTTCCTTCAGTCTCTGTTCCATTTTTGTCCCTGCATTTCCTTTAGACAGGAACAACCCTGGATAAAATATTTTGAAGATGGGTGGGTGGCCTCAAATGGGGGTGATGTCTATCTACTGGAGGTGGCCTCTTCAGGTTCCATCTCCCCAATATCTCCCCACTGTTGGTCATTTTGGCTAATGTCATCCTTGTAGGATCCTAGGAACCTCACATATCTCTGGTGTCTGAGACATTCTAGGGGTACCCCCTGTCCCCCAGACCACATTACTGCATATTTCTATTCATTCATGTGGCCCTCTGGGCTTCTCTCCTGTCTCCCCAAATATCTGATCCTGCCCGCCTTTTTCCTTTCTCCTCCCCTCTCCTGCTAAGGTCCCTCCATCCCTCTGATGACCATGCTTATTTCGTTCCCCCTTATAAACGGGACTGGAGATCCTCACTTGGGCCTTCCTTCTTGTTAAGCTTCATATGGTCTGTGAGCTGTATAATCGGTATTCTGAACTTTTTTGGCTAACATTCACTTATCAGTGAGTACATACCATGCGTGTCCTTTTGGGTCTGTGTTACCACACTCAGGATGATATTTTCTAGTTCCATCCATTCACCTGCAAAATTTGTAATGTCTTTGTTTTTAATAGTTGAATAGTGTTCCTTTGTGTAAATGAACACCACATTTTTTGTATCACATTTCTTCAGTTGAGGGACATCTGGATTGTTTTCAGCTTCTGGCTATTACAAAAACACCTGCTATAAACATAGTGGAGCATGAGTCCATGTGATATGATGGAGCATCTTTTGGGTACGTGCCCTGGAGGGGTATAGCTGAGTCTTCAGTTAGAACTATTTCCAATTTTCTGAGGAAAAGACAGGTTGATTTCCAGAGTGGTTGTACCCATTTGCAATCCCACCAACAATGAATGAGTGTAACTCTTTCTTCATATCCTAGCCAACTTCTGCTGTCACCTGAGTTTTTGATCTTAGCCATTCTGATTGGCGTAAGGTGGAATCTCAGGGTCATTTTAATTTGCATTTCCCTGATGACTAAGGATGTTGAACATTTCTTTAAGTGCTTCTCAGCCATTTGAGATTCCTCAGTTGAGAATTCTCTGTTTAGTTCTGTATCCCCTTTTTAATTGAGTTATTTGCTTTTCTGGCTTCTAACTTCTTGAGTTCTTGTGTATCTGCTTCTAAAAATAAATAAATAAAAGATTGTATTTCATTGCTATATGCCCCTAACTCTTTCATATATTTCATTCTGAAACCACTAGAAAGCACTGAAAGTACCATTGACATCGGGTATGAAGTTTTGGGACAATTGAACAGTCTACTTCTCCAGAAAGTTGGCATCAATGTCTCTCACTCCAGTCTGTGTTTTATAATTTGATAAATAGGGGAACATTTGGTGTGTAATAGCCCTCAAAACTTTTACTTACATTTAGACAGCAAGCCGTAACATGAAATTTTCAGCAAGACTGAATGAGATCAGTTTTAGAGTCTTCTGAAAAAAGGAGTGTGCAAAACTGTGGAACAGATCAGGTTGCAGTGTATCCTATGTACGAAATAGGTGAAAACAAGGTATTAAGGAGAGTCCTGAACTGAAAATCTAAAAGCAGACCCATTGATTTCCTGCAGATTTGGAGGTTTGAGTAAAATTGTGTCTTTTGAGAGAGTTAAGAATTTTTCTTATTTTAGAAACTGTAAACCCCTAAGATAAATCATTAATAGGGAGCAAATTGCAAATCAGTGCTGAGTCCTAATCAAAACTTATCTCCTACAGATCTTCATCTGTCAGCCTTGATTCATCCTGTAGATTCCACCTACATCTCTACCATTGGCTAAAAACAAAGTAAATCTCATTTTGAGAAACACATCTTCCCTCCATGTTCGTATTCAACCTATATGATTTAACTCTACTTTTTAATATGATTCAACGATCACTTTCTCTTTTTAATCTAGTCAAGGTTAGGTAGGGAATGTGCCCAACTCTTTCCTTGTCTGTCTAGTTATGTACGAGAATGATCTTCCTAGAGCTCTCTACATTTACTTCTCTTCAGAAAATCTGGAATGATATTGCTAGTCTCATTTTTAAGTACATGACTGGCAATATTAATGATTTGTTTAAAAATCGCAAAATACAAATATCAAGTGGACATGCTTTTCTTAAGATATAATATAATGTCCAAATCTCGTACTTTCTCACTCTTAGTCTGAGTCTTTAAATATCATTGGCTTCAAGTTATTGCTACAATATATGAAATATCTAACCCTATGCTATAGAAGATTAGATTCAGGTTATTTTAATTATTTATTTGAAATTGAATTTTTCATACAATGTTTTTTGGTGATGGTTTCTTCTTGTTCATCTACTCCCAGATCCTCCATTCCTAACCACCCATCCAACTCAACACCTTCTTTCCCTTTCTTTAGAAACCAAACAGAAAAAAAAAAAGCTAACACAGAAATCCCCAAAACATAAAATTGGCAACCAAAGCATACAAGCAAAAGACCAGTAAGGTAAAAAGTGCTAAGACAAAGCATTATTAGAAAAAACAAAACAAAACAAAACAAAACAAAACAAACAGACAACCTCTCCAAGCATAGGGCTTGTTTTGCATTGGTCATCCACTGCTGGAAATGGGGCCTGTCCTTAAATGTGGTTTGTATACCCAGTGAGGTTCTTTTGAAGAAAAATGTTTTCTTTTGCAAGAAGTTGTCCATTACAAAAAGCTCCTAAGGTAGTAATTGACGACCATATCCATTTGCCCATCTCAATGCTGGAACCTTATCTGGCTTTGACCTGTTATGCTATCACCATCTCTGGCAGATCATATAGCTTCTGCTCTCTTGTATCTGTAATACAATATTCTTGCTGTCTTCCATCTACTCTGGCTCTTATAATCTTATAATCTGGCTTTCTGTCTCCTCTTTTGCCATGTTCTGTGAGCAATGAGGTAGAGGTTTGAAGGAGACATCCCATTTAGGATTGGATGTTTCAAGATCTCTCATTTTCAGGACATTGTCTGGTTATGGCTCTCTATATATGTTCCTCATCTACTGTAAGAAGAAGTTTCACTGATGATGGCTGATAAATAAGACACAGACTTACTGGCAAAGGAGAAAGGAATCATATTGTTAGTTTTGTTGTTTGTTTGTTTTTTAACAGAAAAATAGGTTTTGGTTTTCATCTAGGAACATGGCCTATCAAGTTTCAAGTTCTTGGTCTCCTAAGCAGACCTAGATATAGGTTCCATCTCATGGAGCAGACCTTAAATCCAATACGATAGTGGTCGATTACTCTCACAACTTTGGGTCCACTATTGTGCCAGCATATCATGCAGATGGGTCACCATTTTTGATAAAAGGATTTATAGCTGTGTTGGTATTTACTTGACTCCTCTTGGAGCATTCATAATATCTTATGGTACTTTGAACACTAGTAAGTAGAGGTGAAGGCTCTAGTTGGTTAACAGAACAACTTCTCCATGTTCAATGAAATATATAACCAATTAAAATGGGGTATGATTTAAATGGAGAGCTCTGATTAAATGAAACACAAATGTATGAGAAACACTTAAAGAAGGGTTCAACATCTTTACTCACTGGGGAAATGCAAGTGAAAACCACTTTGAGATTTCATCTTATACCGAGTCAGAATGACTATGATAAACAAAACAAATGTCAGCAACTGCTTGTGAGGATGCAGAGTAAAGAGAATGCTCCTTCATTTCTTGTGAGATTGGAAATCTTTATGGCAGTACTAAAATCAGTATGGCAGATCCTCAGGAAGAAAGAAAGTTAAAATTGGAAGCATATAAAACATACATTTTTCTCTATAAAATAGATTAGTATAGAAACCTAATAACTAATGGCTTTAAGTTTTAGCATATATTTATTCCATAATTATATTCATCACATATTCTTCATATGCAATTAATTCTATTTCAGAAAATCATCAAGGTCACAAGAGCTTATGTATGTATTCTAAAAAAAATCAAACATTGTATGACTTCAAATATTATACTGCATAAATATAGTAATAAAAGCAGCTTGGTACTAGCATAAAACAGATTAATCAATGATTTCTAATTAAAGAACAATATATTCATACATTTATGAATATCTGATCATTGATATAGAATTCAGAAATGCATATTGTAAAATGACAGTATCTTCAACAAATTGTTTGGTCAAACAACTCAGCTACATACAAATAGATCCATATTCCTAACACTGGACAAAACTTAACTCCAAATGGATCAAGGACCTCAACATAAGGCCAGATACACTGAATCTGATAGAAGAGAAGGTAGATTTCATTGATATTCAGGCAATAAAAAACTGCAATTACACATCTTTGTATACCAAATAAATACTTGAGTGCCAAGAATGAGTGACACTTTATTGAGTTGTTGGCCAAAGAGTCCCTAGGGAAATATCCAAAGTCATGCTTAATAATTTTCTGAAATAAAATGAGGTTAATTATATGTGATGAATATGCGACCAAAATGTATGTTCTATTGTGCTTCTAAATTTAACTTTCTTTCTAACAAGAGAAATGAACTGTCAATAATGCCAAATAACATAAACTATCGCATTTGGATAGTAAAAAATTTATTTCATCAAGTGATAAGTGTTTACCACCTGTGAGTATAATCTGTAAGGGGTCATAATGATGGAAATCTGATAAAATAAACTAATGACTTCATAAGTTTCTGGAAAACATAATTTACTGGGTCTCTATTTTATACTTCCTCATGTTCCTGGCACACATCATACTCTACATAATCCTGTAATATAGGATATAATGGAATGTTATGCAAATGAAAAGCAGATTATGAAAACTATAGTGAAGCTTAAGAGATTTATGGGCCAGAATCATTTGTTAATATTTTCTTTATTTGTTACATGTGATTTTGTTGTAAGCAATTTTTGTCATATGGAGTCTTTCAGTATGCAATATTTTGTTTTATGTCATTTTATTTATGTCTATATTTATTAATCTAGTAGAGAATATTTGAAAGATTAATGCTGAAGGTTGTTTCTTGAATAACATTTTTTGAGTGTCAGGTATCTTTTACACAATTCCATATCCTTAGGTGCCTTCAGCCACAGATTTATTTCTTATATTCCCAATGCCTAGACATATAAGATTGAGATGTCTTCCAATTATGCTTCAGGATTTGTAGTCTGTCTTGTTTTCAGATGGTTGTATTCTGCTCCTGTGGGATAGATCAAAGACCATATCTCCATGTTTTTTTATGATAACAACACAGATGCTGTTGATGGGAGCTCCAAATTCATGATCTACATACTGCTTTCCTAGTACTACCACATCAGAAATTTGATAAAAACCACTCCAGTGTGGGTATTTATTGGAGAAAACCCTTTTAATTCAAAGCAGAAAAGCAGAGTGGAACAACTTGTGCTTATCTTAAAGCAGAGAACACATTATTTAATATCTGGTATTATTCAATAATATGGTTTCTCTATTTTTAGAAGAAAATGCTATTCTCAGCGTATTTAGAATAAGTGATTGCAGCATACAAGTAATACCAATTTAGTTGAATTCAAAGTCACTCAATGTCTGTTGGCCTTGTGAATTGTTTTGTGCTCTTTTCAGTCCTGTCCTAGAGCTAATTTTGAGAAAACAACAGTCAGATGTTTATATTTACATAATGTTTGTAGTAAATGGTATTAGAACATTGAAACAGAGGTTGAGGCTGCAAAAGACTGTAAATATCTTATAATCACTCCTTAACTTTTAATGCCAATAATCTGATTTGATTTCTACTATGGCCCATATATTTCAGTGTTCTGACATATAATAAATGTAGTCAGTCTCTTATATCTATTAAGTGTTGGTTCAAGCCCCTCTTTAAAACATTTGTAAGTATCAAAGTCAATGAATACTCAAGACACTTATGTATATGTTTACACAAAA
Source organism: Rhynchomys soricoides (assembly GCA_019843965.1). Classification (NCBI taxonomy): domain Eukaryota; kingdom Metazoa; phylum Chordata; class Mammalia; order Rodentia; family Muridae; genus Rhynchomys; species Rhynchomys soricoides. The sequence continues at coordinate 3,136,961 of JADRCH010000263.1, forward strand.
CATAGTCCTTTTTATACGTATGCTTTAAATAATCTTGATTTTATTTATAACATTTCATTCAGTGTAAACCTATGACTTTTATTGTTTGAATACAACATGCCCAATGCTATGCTATAAATTCTAGGTTTTCTTCCCAAACTTCCTGGAACTAAAAGTATAGTTTATATAATAGTTGATTGAATCTGTACACACAGAACCATAATCATAAAAGGCAATATGTATACTCATTAAAAAGATTGGCTCAATATGGTATAATTTTCTAAGATATTTAAACAAAGACAGCTTTTCTATCATGAAGCATTATATTGTTAGACACTATACTGTGTTCTGAATTGCTTTGCAACAGAAGTGTGTTCAATTTCAGCTCTAAAAAATGTTTTGACACGTTTATGTTATTCATATTTTAAAATAAATATTTATTTATATTTAATAGGCTATCTTAAAGATGAGATCCTGATCCAAACATAAAATATATTAGTTTTATGCGTACTTTCTCTGTCTTTGTGTGAATCTTTTTGAGAGTGAATATATATTTTTGGCTAAAGTGGATTACAAAGAAGCATTTAAGAATATTGTTTGTAAGAATCCAGGTTTCACTGTGACAATTTTCTTTTGTGTGTTATGTGTGTGCTGTAAATTTTTTTCTTTGTTGTTGTTGTTAGTAGTTTGTATTTTGGACCTTCAGATAAGGGTTCGTTAACCTGTTTAATATAATGCTTAGGAATTTTATATAAGGTATCTAAACCTTGTTAGTCTATAAAAACTTTATTTCAATAAAAAGCTTTATCAGCTTTTCATCTTAACAATGGAAACTCCCTTTTCCTTAGGAGGAGAAGAAGTAAGCTTGCACACACAGTTTTCTCTCCTAAGATCTAACAGCTCTAATTAGGATAATAATCTCTCTTCATGGGAATTGAAAAGAAAACGAGGACAATGAAGCTCCTGAGAAGTATTATTAAACCGTCAACAACAGAAAAGCCATACGTGTTAAATCACTCAGGCTCCTTGTCTCAGCACACTTCCTCCTATCTGTCTTCCTAATAGGACTTTCTGCTGCTTATTTATATCTGTACAATGGAAGAAGTATGCAAATCTAATGTGTTATTTGGTAGGCTTACTATTTTAAGTCCATACTTTCAGCATAAGAAGAGTGATTGACAGATTCCACATCAACATTATTGTTACACTGATATAATAGGGAGAAATTATTAATGTTTCCCGTTTTTGAGTATTTGGGTTCACAGTAAAGAAATACAAAGAGAATGAGGTTAGAGAAAATTAAAATATATTGTTAAAGAAATAAATATAGGTGTAAGTTAAAAATATAAAGTCAGATCATTTGTAATAAAATATCAATGCATAGGATTATAGTTTCTATGTAACCAAAATATAATGTCGAGTTTGGAAAATGTAATATAGTTGTGGAAATTTATCATTGAGATTTGTTTAGAGAAATGACACTTAATCTAGATAGAGAGGTTAAAAGGCCAAATTTTCTAAACATTTAAATGAAAGAAAAGATGAAAAATAAAAGTAGAGATTTACCTTTAAGAGTAAGAGAGAGGGAGTATCAAGCTTTATAATTAAGATTGGTTTGAACAAATCATGCAAAGACAAGACAGTTTTATAAATGGGAGTATAACTTTCTGTTGTATGTAAATAACATTTTGTAATTTAATTACTATGAACTGTGAACATGTTCTTCCTCATGTTTTTGTTACTTCATAGAGATAATTTTGCTTCTTCGTTTCAGATACTGATGGTCATAGGTGATTCCTGTGAAACTGTAATTTGAACCCCCAAAGGAGTTATGACCCACAGGTTGAGAAACTCTGATTTAAGTTATGTTTCTGAATAAGCCCTAATACAAAGGCCTGAAAGGAAAAAGAGTGTTGCATTCATCCTCCTGGCCCTGTGACCCTCTCTCTTTTATCCCCACAATTGATCCAAAAGCCCCTTTACCCTCCCCATCCTCTCTCCCACACAGATCTCCCTCTCCATCTGCCTCCTACCTATGACTTTTTTATTCCCCCATCTAAGTGAGACTCAAACTTCTTAGTTTGGGCCTTCCTTCTTGTTTAGTTTCTTTGATGTTTGGAATGAGCACCAGAATCTTGTTCTTTTTGCCTAATATCCACATATCACTGAGTACATAACACTTGTGTATTTCTGGGTCTGGGTTACCTCACTCAGGGTGATATTTTCTAGTTCTATCCATTTGCATGTGAAATTCGTGATGATCTTGTTTTTAATAGCTGAGTAGTATTCTATTTATAAATGAACCATATTTTATGTATCCATTATTTGAAGGGCAGCTGGGTTGTTTCCAGTCTCTGGGTAGAATGAAAATCAGCAATTGACAGGGCGGGGGCTAGGGGCTATCTCTAGGACATGCCAGAGACCTGGGATGGGAGACGATCTGGGATGGGGGATGCTCCCAGAAGTTTATAGGGGTGACTTTAGGTGAAATTCCTAGCAGTTAGGATCTGGAAACTGAAGTAGCCATCTTGTAACCAGGCAGGACCCCCAGTGGAGGGATAAGGACACAAACCCACCGACAAAAGTTTCGAACCAAGATTTATCCTGTTTACAAGACATACAGGAACAAAGATGGAGCAGAGACAGAGGAAATGGCCAACCAGTAACTGCCCTAACTTGAGACTCACCCCAAGGGCAAACACCAACATCTAAGACTATTAATGATATTCTGTTATGCTTCCAGACAGAATCCTAGCATAACAGTCCTCCGAGAAGCTCCACCCAGCAGCTGACTGAAAAAGACACAGAGGCCACAGCCCAAATTTGGATGGAGTTCAGGAGATGGGAGAAGGACCCAGGGCCCAGAGAGGATAGGAACTCCACAGGAAGACCAACAGAGTCAACTAACCTGGACCCTTGGGAGCGTTCAGGAACTGAGCCTTCAACCAGCATACAAATAGCATACAATAGCATACAAAGTTTGGAGCTAGGCTGATCACACATAAGTATGTAGCAGATGTGCAACTCTGTCTTCATGTGGGTCCCCAAACAACTGGAACAAGGGCTTTTCCTAAAGCTATTTCCTGTTTGTGGATCCTGTTTCCCTAACTGGTCTGCCTTGCCTGGCTTCTGTGGGAGACCATGTGCCTAGCCCTTCAGAGACTTGATATGCCAGGATGGTTGGATACTCAGGTGGCATCTCCACACTCTTCGAGGAGAAGGGGAGGGAGGATGAGATGAGGGACTTGTAATAAAAGGGCACCAGGAGGAGGGGGAGGCAGTTATCAGGATATAAAGTAAATAAATAAGCAAAGTAATTTAACAAAACAAAATCAACCAACCAACCAACAAACAACAACAAGCAGTGTTGCTCACACTAAGGTTCTTGCCCACAAGTTGAAATCGACCTGCTTATCGGGAATTCTGAGATCGGAATTAGATAGACAACAGAGACATTTTTCAAACAGGTCAGTTTAAACCCACTGGCAGGGAACTCCTTGACATAGTAAAAGTTGCCTAAAACACTGATATTTGTAAACCCCTTACTTGGCTACTGATTTATTCACTGTCATTTTCTTTCAATGAAACTGACATGAACTGAGCAGCCCACTCTGGGAAGGCAGTTAATGCTCTGACGTTTTCTCTCTCCAGACTGCCTTCTACTTGGCTTGCTGAACCATGAACCACATATTGTTCACCGTCTACTCCCTAATTTAGAGTTCAAGATAAAGCCAATTATGCTCTTTAAGCTAAATGGGTGTATTTTTGGTTTTTGAGATTATCCACGCATATTCTTCTGATATATTCTACTTTTTATGATCTGCATTCAGAAATCTAAATGAAATGCCTGAAAACAATGTCTTACATGACATCATCTTATCGATATTTTTAAAATGTCTTTCTAACCCAGTGAGTTGAATAGCAAGTCACTTGAATTGCTCTTCACATAATAAATCTACAGTGATTAAGGTGTTACAGACAGGAAGAAGTATAGATTGTATTTGATATTATAAGACCACATAAAATAATCCTCAGGATTAATTCCATTAAAAGTTGATATTCTTAGTTTTCAGAAATTTTTAGAACATGTAGATGAGTGAAGTAATCCTGATATTATTTGTGTTACTGTATTTACTAGCAACATAAATAGCAAAGGAAAAACAAACCAATCGTTTAGGAAATGTTTTACTAAAATGTTTTGTCTGGGAATATGAAATAGTAGGACTTAAACTTCTTTTGTTGTTATTGTTGTTTGACATTTTTTAAAAATTTAAAACAATTTTATACAATCTTTGCTGATTATGGTTTCAAATCACCCAATTCCTCCTAAATTCCCCATGCTTTCCTGAACACTAACAGTCACACTTTTTCTTTCTTTCATTAGAATAGAAAGTTATTGAAGTAATAATTAATAATAATAATAATCAAGATAAAAAATATCAGAACAAACAGAAAAAATAGCAAAAGAAAAATCATAAGAAACACATACATGCTGTGGCATATCCATTCATACACTGTTAACCCACTTTAAAAAAATCAGAACTCACAATATATAAGCAAAAAAGCTGGAAGAACCCCCCCCACACACACATGCACACATATGGAAAAAATATCAAAAATATAATAAGTTATTGTTCACACTGCCAGACTAACAGAGGAGAAAAGTAATCACAAAGATATATTTGCCACCGTTAATCTGCTATTATGATCTGCTAGCAAAATAAGCAGATGTAATAGTGACACAAAACTTATTGGAGAAACCAACTACTTGACTAGATTTAAGGCTCTTGCCATGAGATGAAACTCATACTTGACACTGTCTGGATGGCCAAATCCCAGAGACTGCATAGTCCATGGACCAAATGGAAAACTAAATATTACTGTTCTGTTAAAGGGGGGCATAGCAATAAAATGAAGTCTAAGGACAGTCTGCTACACTCATAGATCAGTATTTTGCTCAGCCACCATCAGAGATGATTCCTCTTCTACTGGATAGGAACACACACACAGAAAAATCAGAGTTAAATGTAGGTCCTACGCCCAACAGTAGATAAGCAACAGAAAAGAAATTCAATGATATCTTTGGTACTTTTTTCTCCTCTTTTTTGTTTGTTTGCTTTTTGTGTTGTTGTTGTTTTGTTTTCATTTTTCCTCTTTACTTTTTATAAAGTCCCAGATCATTTCCATGTATATTATGGCTTCTGATTTTGTGCTTTTTTTTTTTTTAACTCAAGTGTATGCAGATATTTGTGTCTTAAGAGTAGTTTGTCTGTATCCCTAGTGAAACTCTTTTATGAGAAAACTAATTTTTCATTGGCAAGGGTTTTTAATAGGAGATAGCTTCTAGTTAAGGATGGGAACTTGAATCTATTCTCTTAGCACTGGCCTTCTGTATGCTCCTACATTCTCTATGAGTTGGTATGTGAATTGGACCTGCTATGCTTGGGGGCACTTGTTTCCTAGATGTCCTCCATTCCCCTCAGAGCCTTCCATTCTTTTGTCTCTTCTGTAGGGTTCTGAATCCTGAAGGGAAAGATTCGATGGAGGCCTCCAATTTAGGGCTGAATGTTCCAAAGCCTTTCAGTCTGGACACGTTGTCCAATTGTGGATCTCTGTATTTGTTTCCTATCTACTACAGGAGTAACAGTATCTGATGACGGCTGAGAAAGGTACTGATCTATGAGTCTATCAGAAAGTCATTAGTAGTCATTTTTATTTTAGTCCTTTTAGCAGAACAGTCATATTTGGCGTTCCATTAGCTCCATGGCCTATCCTCAGGTTTTTCTCCAGTAAAGGTGGTATCTTACATAGGTACCATCTCATTGAATGGACCTTAATTCCAACCAGATATTCCCTACATACTTTATGCTACTATTGCACTAGCATACCTTGAAGCTAGGATATGAGTGTAAATCAAACTGTTTATGGCTGGTTGGGTGATATCCTTTCTCCTTGGTAGCAGGCAGAGTACCTCAGAGTACCACAAACACTATTCAGTGGTGGTAATGGCTGTTTGTAGGAAGGCACCACCTTCATTTCTCTGAGTTCAGTGAGTTGTGAAGGTATTGTCTTTAGCAATAGGGCCTGATTAGCACTTTGAAGAGAGTAACCAGTAGCCTTAACCATAGCCTGATTTATTTGGGAGTTTCCTTTTAGACAAGAACTTGATGTTCTAATCTCTTCTTTAAGGAGGCTGAAATGGCTCTGTAGAAATTATTTTGTTTGGGAGGATTCAACTACTTTAAAACCAACAGGTTCTCTCAATTCTATATTCAAAGGACAAATTGGTTGGTACTTGTGGTTCTTGCAGTTTATGACCTCATTGTTTTCAAATATGATTCCTTTCACTCTTGTAGCTAATATGGATCTTTGATTAAAGACACTCAGAACACTTTATTCACTCTTATACGTGAATGTTAATGATTTGCATGGATTATTTTCCACTGGATATTTACATTTCTTTGCAACTCCAGAGTCAAGTTTGTTTGTTTTTCAAGATTTTTTTTTTTAAATTAAGCTGGAATTATCTAAGAGTCGAAAGAGCTCAAAAGTCCCAACTCACTGAAAAAGAAAATGAAATATTAATTGTTCAGGGCTTCTTACTCCTCCAGCTACTTCTTCCTGATATGCAAGTCTATATTGCTGTTTTCTCCAATGGCAAATGTAATTTTAGTCAAGAAATGCAGAGTAGGAGCAAATAAAACCTATTTCATTTTTCCAAAGAGTGCTCATTTTATTTCTCAAACTATCAACAAACTATCAATAAAATCAAGATTAGATTTTAGGCCTGGCTTCCCTTAAATATATTGTGACTGTTGACTTTAGTAAAAAAAAAAAAATTTTTGGTGGTACAATAAAATTAGATGTTCTTTGAGGCTAGAACAAGCAGTGATGCTTTTAAATAAAGAAAATATAGTTCTAATAGAAAATGCTTTTGCTAGAAAAACATAATATCTATTTAAATAGCACCATATATCAACAAATGTATATGTCCTGTCTGAGCTGTATTACAACTGTGTTAAGGAAGAGATTCAATGTAAAATTTAAAAAACCTTTTCAAAAAAAAAGTCAGAGAAAACAACTCTCATTTGTAATCACACAGTTCAAGCTGTGTGAGTTACTCAACACCTGCATTTACTGCAGTCTTAGTTATTACAGCTTCCCCAATCAGCCTAGCATTAAACATGGACCTAATCTTAGAAAAGATGGACTTGTTAAATGATATGAAGTCCAATTTTATGTTCTACATTGCCTAGAAGTCATACATAGGTAGAATAAAATCCATTCTCAATTAGAGTTTATTATGAAAACTTTTATATAAGACAGTTTTGAAGAGCATTATAGAATTTCATATTCCAAATCGGGACCAAGTTTTGCAAATCCAAATGTGTATCTATTTACTAACAAGTAATTCAAATGTAGTTTCACCCATGTGATCCATCAGCTATAAATCAAATATATGCCAGTTTATGTAAAGTCCTTGATTCCTGGATAATTTTCATCATGTAATCATGAACTGCCTGGCATCTTTGTTCTTCTTCATATATAGTGTTAGTGATTAGACTCTGCAGTGTTCACACTTCCACAAATGTGGTAATTGCACAGTTGGATTCTCCTGAGCTTGTTAACAAAGTTGATTTTACTGAAAAAAGTTATATTGGTCTCCATTTCAGCTCTTGAATTTAAAAATATAAGCTTTTATTTATTTAAACCATAATGAGAAGTAATTTATAAGAAGAATTACTAAACCACAAGATTTAGTAGAATATATATATATATATATATATATATATATATATATATATATATATATTCTCCCTTGAATGCCTCCAAAAGTAAAGAATTTTTATTTCAGCTACACATTCTTCCAGATAAAAAAAGAAAGTTGCTTTGGGTAGGTAAAATGAGTTAACATTTTTTCAAATATCTTCTTACCTATGTTAAAGAATCTAATGATGATTACTTAGAAATGATCTCATCTTATTTAATAATATACTAAAAATCTGTTCTAACTTAGTCAAAGTTGCTGAATGTGTACCAGTACTAAGAATATTAATGGCTTAATTAGTGATTATATGTCACTTAATAAATAAATTAGTATATTTATATGAAATTAACCTTAAGCAAGTGAAATTATACATATAAATAAAAACTAACCAACCTCATAACTGCTACTGTTCTTTTGGCACATTTTACCAATTATAGCTCTAGCCCTGTTTCTTTAAATACTGTCTCTATAAAATTAATGATCCTTCTTATCCCTGTTAAATATGCAGAATCCACTGCAGCAGGTAAAATAACTAACATCCTAATGAGCACACCATTTTATATCCGTATTTACATTTATCCTGTATCTCTTTAAAATTGGTAACTTTCTGCAAATACATAGTCTAACATTATCAGCATCCATCATATATAAAATTGCTCATTTCCAATTTTCTGGTTATTTTGAAAAAAATTAAGGTGATATTTAACCTGGATAACCATATGCCTTTATGTCCCCAATTAACCTCTCAATACCATAAGTAAAATAGTTATGTTCAATACCCACACATAACTTCCAATACTTAGCACGTTGGAAACTATAGTTTATTCTATTTTAAATGGGATCTTAACACTTACATTAGGTCACAATTCTGCATAATATTATAAGTTTTTCTTATAATAATTTTCTAAATATTTTACTTATTTGATGAATATTCTGTATAAAACAATAATGTTGGCCCGAATGGTTGAAGGTAGAGTGACTTGACTCAACTCACCAGTTGCCAGCACCATTAAATAATATCCAAATAAATACTATTAGCACAGAAAAGGAGAATGAGAAATATGATGTCATGGATTGGAACAGCCAAATAATTCAGGTATTAAGGCTTAGACCCCAGCTAGTGTCATTGCTGACATGTGATTGAATAGTGAGAGTAGTATGTTCCTCAATGAATTAATTTACTGATTAGCTTAAAAATGAATGGACTGTTAGAAAGTGATGCCTGGATAAAGAAAGTCTGTCACCCAACCAGGCAGCATACACCAGCTGATATAAAGCCCCTGACATATACAGCAGAGGACTGCCAGTTATGACCCCAGTGAAAGGATAGGCAACTAACCCTCGAGAGATTTGAGACCCCAGGGAGTGGGGCAGTCTGGTAGGGTGGGAGAGTGGTCACATCCTCTTGGAGACAGTAGGGAGGAGGAATTGTTGGAGGATGGATCAGAAGGGGGTTAAAACTGGACTGTTAAAATAGTTTAATGACTACTACTACTACTACTATTATTATTAATAATAATAATAATAATAATAACAACAATAATAGGAGGAGGGGGAAAGGGAGGAGGAAGAAGAGGAAGAAGAGAAGAAGGAGAAGAGGAGGATGAGGAAGAAGAGGAGGAAGAGGAGGAGATCCAAGTAACTGCAGATCCAAGTACACTAGATCCAAGTAACTGCGGATAACATCAACCAGGAGAAATTTTTTCCATACAATCTGTTTCTCTTGGGTATTTTGTCATAGTGATGGAAATCTGAGGAATACATATGTTTGTTGATATTTGCTTTTGCTTTCAAATGTTATCGTTATTTTGTTGGTCTTGTTGTAGAAAACTCCAGGGCATTTCACATGCAAGGAACTCACGTTAGCACGGACCTTCATCACAAGCCCTAACCAATATCTATGGATTAAGTTTGTTGGTTTCTTTTATTTAGTTTTGCTTATTTTTGAGCAGGTCGTCTAACTATGGACCTGTTTGTTACCTGTGTATTTCAGTCTCTGAGCCACAATATCACAATTACTTCTGCGCAGCAGATATCTATGGTAAAACAACCCATAATGTTTCTATTATGCATTTACTGTATTTTCACCATGAACATATTCTTAAAATATTGTTAAAATCAATGTATGTATTTACACATACATGCATATATATGTCCTTATAGAACACTGATATTCAATGTATCCTCTACATACTAATTTTGAAATTAAATAACTCTCCATCTCTACTCTTCTACTTAAAAAACCTTTATATTTTCTCAGTGTTAGTTTTAGAAGCAAACTAATTTTACTTTAGCTCATTATAGATGTCATTTCTTTATATAAATTGATAGATGTGGGAAAATATGTTAGATCTTTTAATCTCTAAGCATAAATAAAAGCTACTACACATTATTGTGATCATCTTGTGAGATGTTAAATCAAACACTCTGTTCTGCACCAAACCAAAATGTGGGTAACCTCAAGGTGTGCCTTCAAATCCCTGAAGAGATAGAGATGTTGAGTGGTTGCCTTGGCTACGTATATTTTAAGCTTATTTAATCTGCTGAAAATATTTTCTTTTTAAGTCTCTGGAAAAATGAAAAACATTATAGTGATTACAATTTCTCTTCTTGTTCTGTACATTGATTTATTCCTCATTGAGTAGGATATGAATATGAGATTCTTCATAAGCAGAGCTGATTCTGGAATTATGATGAAATTCTGAGTAACTGTAGAGCAAGAGAGAAGGAATTTTAAGATCAACAGGTTTTAAACATCCCAACCATTAGTGACAATGCCTTAAATTATTCTAACAAAGATTTCTGCACTAATAATTTATTCATGAAATCCATATGATTTCATGAAAATCCTTAAATACAGGTGAAAAGAATAAGTTAAATACTTAGTCTTTTGATTCTGATGATCTTAAGAAAATTTAAATGGACTGAATTAACAGTTTAACACATTTTAGAGCAATAACTATTTAATGATATTTTAGTTTTTGTCTTCATAAGTACAATAATTTATCTTGTACAGTCTTTCTCTATCCAGTTGCATTTTTGTACTCAAAATATAAATGATACAGCAGTGAAAAGTATAAACTAAATCATAGTACTCTCAGGCCAGCTTCCACATATTGTAGAAATGAATAATTTCAATTAAATTAAAATTGCTTAATTATCTCAGAGAAAGCTATTGATATTGCACTTATGTCTTGTTTTATTTTCATAATCAACAACTTGCATGTCACAGATATTTGTGCTTTTCACTATTGATCATGTAAAACACGATGCAGTTTTAATGGTTTATTGTTGATATGATGTGGCAGGTGTGGTAAGAATAGACTTCAGATTCCATAAGGCATTGTTTTACTGTATAAACCTGAGATATTGTATGGTTTTCAATATTTAAAAATGCTATACAATCCAATGTAACTAAGAGAGTGAACTGCATTCATTTCATCCCCTCACTGTGTATAGTTACAAATGACTATCTATGAAATTCAAATGATACTTTTAGTATATTTCATTAATCAGTAAAAAGTTGAATATATTAATTACTTTTTAAAGTAATTAGGTGACTATGTTTCTGTAAAATGACATGTTAAGAGCAAAATGAACATCAGCTTATATTGACTTTGGTATCACAAAAGCTTTTGTATAAACTTTGTCTCATAACTAGTTCTCTACTGAACTTGATATATCAAGAAATCAGCAGAGTTTTATTTTATTTTTCCTAAGTAGTCAAATTGGGAAAATAAAATCTTTGGACAAATCCTTCAAAGTATTTCCAATTACTTGGTATGTCATTGATGGATTTTTTATTTCTCTCTTGAAATTAGCAACATACACAATTTGAACCAACCAATAGCCCACTCTTTATGCAAAAACTGTCAGCTGCTAAATTAAAGAATATTTATTTTACCACTTGGTGAATTGAAGAATGAACAATTAATCATGGGTCTTCCTTTCCTTCTCCTAACCTTTGATGGATGTTCTTGCATACATCATGTCATTGATGGATATTTATTCCACTCCTGTAAATAGCATTGCATAAAAGTTTAACTGCAGATTCATGTCTCTTCCACTCGACACATAAAAATGTAATTGCCACGTTGCTGAGAGATAATGGACTGCAGCACTTTAGGACCTAAGTAACTCCCTGTTAGTTTCTCTTTACAGACATTCATTAGCACAAGTAGCCATTGTTTTTCTTGGGGAAGTACAGTGAAAACAAACAGAAGAGGTCTTTTATGGCCATATCATTAAGCAATTTAGAGCATGAAAGTTGAGGCTTTCTGGTGTTTAAACATATTCCCCATATAGCTCCTGGCACGAGTATCTGCTGACTCAGTAAATGAACTGTTTAGAGAAACAAAGAACACTAGGATGCATTGCCATCCATCAGATTATCCATTCATCATTCCATTCATCCACTTTTAGAATAGTTTATGACATGTCTGAACAACACATCTATGTAGACAGTTGACTTTGAACCCCAACACCCTGCTTGGGGCTATTCTTACAATTCAAGGGGGGTTCATTTCTCATTTCATTCATGTTTTCTGTACACCCTTAGATGTTTGATACTACTGGTGCCATTGTTTTTAAAGTTCAATCTCTCCCTCTGACACACATTCTCTCTCTCTCTCTCTCTCCCTCTCTCTCTCCCCTTCCCTCTCTCTCTCCCTTCCTCCCCCTCTCTCCCCTCCTCCTGCTCTCTCCTTTAAATTAAGAACATGCATTTATTTTTCTCAGTTTTTCTTTTTGCTCTGCATTTATTCATTATTTTACTATAATACATCAGCCACAGCCTGTATGTAGATAACATCTCTTTCAATCTTAAATTACCTATTCCATGCTTCATAACCAGAAAAGAAACATTATTCTAAAATGTAAACTTGGTTGCCACAGTCTGCCTAAAATGTTTCAACATTTATCACCTATATATGAGCTCATATTTTAATGTATGGTAAAAATTATTGATAAAGTGATCTATATGAGTGTTCTTCTATGAGAGCAATTTTCTACTTTTCAGGAAGTTAAAAGATGAATCAGTTAAAGAAGATTCATGTGGTGAGGAAATATACACAGGATTGAAAAAACAATTTTTCTCTAAATGATAATTCATAAACAATCCCTGCAATGACTCTTTTTTAGAAAACTAAGTGCATTTTCCCAAAGTAAGGGATCTTAAGGGATATGTTAAAATGTTTGTTGATACGAATACTCAGGCTTATGATCCATTAGATAGAGAAGTAATAAATATCAAGAAATTTTAATTGTATATGCATAAGATATAAACTTAGTAACTTTCAACAAAAAGGAACACAGATTCAATGTATAAAACAATCTCATTGTGAAATGTTTACTGTTGTCACCCAGCCTGTGACTTGTAATTGAAGTGGACATAGTAGACATACACTGCCAAGTATTTTAAAATATCTAAATACAAATGGAAGCTTCATATTTTCCTTAAAATTAGCAGATATGAAAAGTTTTACCTGGGCAAACCAGCGTTCTCTCCCTAGAACTAAGGGAAAACAAAGCTAGGAAGGTGTATTTTAATAATGCAAATTTCTTTACTTTCATACACTCATTCTGTACTGTGTGCTTTCCTGATTTCAAAGAATCTAAGAGTGAAGGAAGTGATAATCTAAGGAAAAAGAATTATAGCAACATATCCCAAGAGATGTCTACATTTCCACTAATACCAATAAATTGCTTAGTATCCACACTTTACTAACATCAATCATAAAATGAGCAAGTAAAAACTTGTAGCCCAAAGTGGTAAAAAGTTTGAAGAAAGCGATCTTTAAATCCTGAGGCAAGCTAGATTCAAAGGAATCTGTAAACACATCTATCCTTTAATCTATTGCTCTCCAGAAATCAGTCTGTCTACCACACAACACTGTCAAGGTCTGAAAATTAAATGTTGTTTCAATGTTCTGAGAGGATACTGTCCTAATATCAGCCATATGAGTCAGAAGACATGGAAGGGAAATGGCCAGTTCTCTCAGTGTAACGTCCTCCAGTTCTTTAGAATATTTTATTTTAACAGAATTAATTTGTGAAAATTTTAATGTCATACAAATGATGGCTTATTTCCAAGAAATGACAGGGGAAACTTTTTATATTTATTGAGACATAATCTGGAGGATGTTGTAATTGTATATTTCTCTTTGAAGTTAATTTAACATGTTGTGTGTGTGATAGCGGGTGTGTGTGGATGTGCTTGTGTTTGGGTTATATGGATGTATGTACCAGCACATATGGCTGCATATGTGTGGGTATACATGTAGAAGCCAGGGGTTACCATTAGCTGTCTTTTCTTGATTACTTTTCACCATATATATTTAATTTTTATTATGTGTGGAGGTCTTTTGCCTGCATGCATGTCTGTGTACCACATTGATTCAGGGGGCCAGATGAGGGCATTGTATCTCTGCAAATTGGAGTTACAGGTGGTTGTGAGTCACTAAGTGGGTACTAGGAATCCAATCTCAAATTCTGGAAGAACAGCCAGTGCTCTTAAAGGCTGATCCATCCCTCCACCACTATCCATAGCTTGACAGACAAGGTTAGTTGACTGAACCTATAGCTCAACACTTAAGTTAGAATATGTAGCCAGTGAGTTGTATGGATCTACTTGCTTGCCTGTGTAACTTCCTTACCTTCTCAGAGTAATGAAGTTATAAATCCCCACTGCTCCTGGCTTTGAGTAGGGCACCTTGGTCCTCACGCTTGTGCAAGAATTGGTTTCCCAGCTCAACCTTCTTCCCAGACTGTTGGGTTAAAATGGGGTCCTGTATCTACCATAGGGCTGGGGCCATTGACAGAGGCAGAATGTGGGAAGTTTGACCACGCTTACCCCACGGCACACCACAGAGCAATTGAAAAGCCACAGGACATAGCCTGGGAGTGGGGCAGCATGGCAGGGGTCCCAAGGACTACACAAAGCAAGCTTGGGGATCCCAGGCCTTTGACTAGACCAGGACCATCTGGTTCTCAGGTTCTTGGCCATCCCAGGCTCTGCTGGATGCCACAGAAGAGCTGAAAATGGAGTGGGGGCCCGCAGGCTGGATCTAGCCTGGGGCTGAGGAGGAAAGGCAGCTAGGCTTGATGGAGACCATGGCTGGGTCCATACACTAGGAGGCCTTCTGCAGGAGACTAGGCTCTGCTCTTTAGACAAAGTCCTGTTCCATTGTTCCCCAAGGCTGATCCCTACAAAAGAGACAGTCCATGGTTTTAAGGCATTTATTGTCATGGCATAGAGAGGTGATGAATAAAACCATACCCCACTTTCTCAGGGTGGATCTGAGGTTAAATACCTTTTTCAGGGAGGAGTGTCTGGGAAGAGGAGTTTATTGGCTAAGCTTCTAAGCACCTCAATAAAATAGAGATCTGTCTTGAGGCTACATGACCACATGTCCTGTACCTTTGGAGGGGCTTGGGACATTGCCCTTATGTGACTGATGGTTACAGACCTATGGAGAGCTGCTGCCCCATGTCAGGAGCCTGTGGCCCAGTAGCATGACAAAACATCTATGACCCCTTGCATGGTTATCCCCTGCTGGTGTCCCAGGTTTTAAACCTTAATTCAACCAGAAACCAGGCTGCCTTTCATAGTCCTACATCAGACCTTTTGCAATTTTTCAAAATTAAAATATTTCAAGGAATTAAGAAAAGATGGGGGCTTGTTTCAAAATGAATTTCTATTCATTCTAAATAACAAAGACGTAATGCTATGTGGATAATATATACTTTTTCTCTTTTGAAACAAATATATTCCTGTTGCTTGATCAGGAGTATTGTAGAAATGTTTCTAAGGCACATGAACATCTTGTATTTTAAGCAGAACATTTTCATTACAATAACTGAGTAAGTACACCTGAGTATGTGGCGTGTCTTATTTAGATAGAAATAAGCCACAGGAAATTAATGTTTGAAAAGAAAATCAAGTTTAATTAGAGTTCATAGGATCATGACTCTCAAAAGGTCATAGGACTTTTTGTCTTTTCACACATCTTTTAAAGACTGCAGTCATAAAAAATTATGCTTAACATACATTAAAATGTATTATGTGGGATTCACTATACTGCATATTCATACATATGTACACACACACACACACACACACAAGATACGATATATATATATCGTATCTTGAAAAGTTCCATCCACCTTTCTAATATTACCACCTTTACACACTATCCTTTCAAGAGCCCACCAGACACTTTTGCTTGCCTGTGTTTGAATGAACAAGCATATATTATTTTAATAATTAAAATAAGCCTAAGTCTTTTTTTATTGTTCTTTTGCTTTTCTATCTAAAACTATTACAGAACATTTGAAGATGTAAAATACACAATCGATTATTTATATTGTCCTAGAAAAGGTGTAGATATTAAAATACTTTTTTATTATGTTTAAATTCTGAATTTCATCAAGAGTTTAACACTTTTAATTTAAATAGAATTATATCACCTTTCTCCATCCCTTTTTTCTTTCAGTTACCCCCCGTTACTCTCTTTTGAATAATAGTTTAACATATTTTTAATATTGCAATTTTTGTAATCTCAATATCTGTCTTCTGTTGATTTTTCTAAAGTTATGATATGCAAACATAGTTTCATGCTCATATGTATTAATATTTTGCATTTAAGACAATCATTATGAACTGTAAAGAGATTGTAAACCTGAGATGACCTCCTCCAGAAGATGGGATTATAAATCTAATTTATTCTCAAGAATGTCATATGTGCTTATAGTAATCCTTGAATATAATGTCAACATTCCCCAATTCCAACTCCCCTCAAATTCTTCCTCTCTACACTGTCCCCTCCTAATCACATGCCCTTTTTAATTAATTTAATCATTTTATTTTATTTTTATAATCCACTAAAACCAAGTAGAACTTTCCTTGCAGTCTTTAATCATAATTTATACTGTCAGTCTGTCAATAATAAGATGGTGCTATTTATCATATATGGTACAACAGAAAATGAATGTAGAGGATGTCTGATTCTAGAACATCCAAAGCTGCTCTATGTCATGCAAATGAGTACAGGTTTTATTTTGTAGCTGAAAGTGTTGACCTCAGAAGCTTAGGCCTAGAAATGAGATGGATAAATGTGATTGATAAACAGTATAATCAGATATGACTGTTTGGTGTGGTGGTTTGAATATGCTTGGCCCAGACAGTGACCCTATTAGAAAGTGTGGTCTTGATGGAGGAAGTATGTAGCTGTGGAGGTAGGCTTTGAGATCCTCCTCTTAGCTGCCTGAGGATGTCAATGTTTTTCTGTTTGCCTTCTAAACAAGACATAGAATTTCAGATCCTCCAGGACCACATCTTCCTGGATACTGCCATGCCTCCTATAGTGATGACAATGGACTGAACCTCTGAAACTATAAGCCACCCCAATTAAATGTCCTTTATAAGAGCTTGGTCATGCTGTCTCTTCACAGCAATGAAAACTGTAAGATTGTTGATGATGGAGAATATTACACATGTAGATTTATCTTGTGGTCCAGGTGTGAGCTCTGGAAAAGTTCATATGTAATACAGTGTATAGTGATATGCCAGCTGTTAAAAGATATTTTACGATAAGGATCTGCTGGATGAAATAAGTGTTGGAGAATGCAGTGCATGATGCTAACTATGCAGAGTAATTATTTCTTGTCTTAATAAACAAACACTTTATTTTTCTTTTGAGAGAAATTTGATGTCAATTTACATCATAGTGAATGATTGCTAATCAAACCTAAATGGGCATTTCTCATGATTTTTGGAACATATATTTTCTATATTCACATTTTCTAATATATATATAATAATTACTTTCACTTTTTCTTTTTAAATTACTTTGGAGAGCTCTTTCAAATATATAATCACAATCACCCTGATCTCTTTGATTTTCTCCCACCTGCTGGGCCAATCCATCATTTAATATGTTTTCACTTTTCTCCAAGATACTTCACAACTTTAGTCAACTGTCAGGTTCTGGATATAGTCTGGCTGTTAAAACATTTAACTTAAAATAGCTCTCTTTCCATTATTTTTTATTTTTACATCATGAAAATGTGTCTTTTCTTTATTATTTCTCCCTTTCTTATGATATACCTCCTATCCCTGGTATCTGTTATTTTAACAGTGCTTGACAGGTATTAATGATTGACAAAGTGATGAACAAATTGAATGGGAATCTCAGAGTTTAGAATGGAAGATGCCTCACTACTGACTGTTCCATATACAATATGTTGCTTTTTTGAATTCTATGCCCAGAAACCATACAAATCATAGATTTTAACAAAGAATGTTGACAAGTGAGTAGGAAGACTTGTTGAACCTCCATGCAACATTGTCTAGGCACTGCTTGTAATATGGAAATAAGACAGATTCACAAATTGTAGGCAGAAAACAGATTAGTGCAACTTTGTGCCTAATTTTGTTAACTGATATGTCACATTTGGTTAAAATTAGGAAAACTTGCCATTTATGTTATTTTTCCTCTTCTTTTAAAATAAAGCACATAAATGAAGTCTAACCTTGTTCCCTGTTGTTATGGCTCTTGGGACTTCCTACATATTTGAATCAGACTGTACTATTTCTACACTAATAAAAACAGAGGTGAGGTTGATTAACCTGAAATATACCCATGCGAGTAGCCAGAAGTAGTGAATAAATTTACTAAGTACATAATGTATATGATGGTAAAATAGTTGTTCAAAAATTGGATTTAAGTTTGTAAGTGATTTTTTTGAAGTTATGGAGAATGAAAATAGCAGCCAGGTGAATGAGTTGATGAAGAGGCAGGGATATGGATGGCTGGAGAGATCCTTTCATTCATTTTTCAAATCCTCATACTTTATAGTAATTTTAAATATAAATGCCATCCATTTCCACTGTAACTTGAATTCTTTTTCCATATATCAATTTAAAACTCATTCAGACAGCATGTGTAGTCATACTGTGTGCTATTCTAATATACACAACACCATAAATAATTTAAGCAAGTCATCTCTGTTTTGACAATGGGGTCTTTTTTTGTCCTTGGATTAAATTATTATACTTCATTCTACCAAAACATCAAGGATGAAGATGACTGCTGTGACACTTGAAGTTTCCAAATGGAAAAGTGCCAAGGAACATAAGGTGTTTATCAATTTTCCCTGTTCAAACACTGTAGTCTTGCCTTTTCATCAGGTGAGCAGGATCTTATGTAATGAGATATGGGAGAATGCATTTGAGAAAGGAGTGATCTGGCTTTCGGTTGGCGTACTCAAGTGTAGCAATGTTACAGGACAGAGACGAGATATAACGTGAACTGAATCAATTCAGCATGTTGCTTTATAATTATATTTCTGTAAAATGTATTACTCTCCAGGGCACTGTGAGGAAATAGCTCATTTACTGCATGTTTATTCAAGACTTCAGCCTCTGATCTCAAGATTGGCACAGGCTGAGAAGAGCTGGAGCTCCTGAGAGGATGAGCAGCACAGCATTATTTCCAAACACAGCTAGGTCTTAAGGATTTTTAAAAGCAAATTGTAATTTAAAAGATTGTGAATTGCTAGTTTCTCCTGCATTCCTTGTGTATTTTAGTTATGTATAAGTATAGATCTAGGTATGCATACACACACACACACACACACATCTCTGTGTGTTTTTAAGTTATTTGATAACAGTCTCCAAATTTCTGTCATCCTCTTTGTTCCAGTTTTATTTGCTTTCAATTAAACTTTTAGAAAAACACCAACAGAGTAACTGGGCAAAGAAATAACAGAGAATGATGGATGAGGGCCTGGTCTTCCATGCAGGATTTGAAGATGAAGAGGAACCATGAATCAATGAATACTAGCAGTCTGTTAA
The DNA here is from genome assembly GCA_019843965.1 of Rhynchomys soricoides. Classification (NCBI taxonomy): domain Eukaryota; kingdom Metazoa; phylum Chordata; class Mammalia; order Rodentia; family Muridae; genus Rhynchomys; species Rhynchomys soricoides. The sequence continues at coordinate 3,156,562 of JADRCH010000263.1, forward strand.
AGCTGGAAAATGTAAGTAAACAGATGCACCTGAGAACTCACCCAGCATGCTTTCCCGCCCATGCCTGTCACCTAATGAATCTGATAATGAGATTTAACTGTTCAGGACTATAAGATAATATATCCATATTTCTTTATTTTTAACCATTGTAAAGATGACAGAAATTTTATACAGTATCTTATTTCATTAAGTGTTTGGAACTATGTTAGCCATAATAGAGATGCAGCAATCAAGTTGAAACATTTATCATGCTTTAAATTATTCTAATTTTACTGTAAAAAGACACAATATTCGAGTATATATGGGCAATAGACTTACATGTAACACATGTGCAATCCCAAGAACATACGTGAGAGTATTATACTGACTTGGGAAGTTATATTTAATTCCATATATATATATATATGGAATACATGTGTGTATATATGTATGTATTTATATGTGTGTATACATATGTGTATATGTTTGTGTGTGTGTATATTCACACACACATACACATGAAAAAACAATTAATGAATAAAGAGGCCATGAATTTTAAAGAAAGTAAAGAGGAATGTATAAGTGAATTTTGAAGCCGGAAATGGAATTGTTTAATGATGTAATTATATTATCATCTCAAAAATAAAAGAAAACACAGAAAAAATTACTTAATCTTTATTAGACACAATAAACATAACTTATGCCACTGGCTTTCACATTATTGTCATTAAAATAATACTAGAAAAATTATAGCTTCTAATAAAATGATTAAGATTTTAAAACTGTTCTCATAAGGAAAGATCTAAAGGTTTCTCTAAATTCCATGTCAATTTTGAACCTCCTGATCCTGTCCTTCTTCTAAGGTGGGAAATGTTCTCAGGCGTCTCTACTGTTTATAGGGGAAACATCATTAATGAAGCCAGGTGGAGCCACTAATAATTCAGATTACTGTAGAAAAGTTTTTAAAATTTCTACTTTTATAGTGAATTATTTTACACTGGTCCTATTCTATATTTCTTCCTTCCTGGCTTCTGCAAATTTTATAACACATGGTCATTTGCAGCACACTGCATAGGCTATATGCTATACATTAGTCTATATATTAATTTTAATGATATTTTGGGTAAGATTTGTATAATATTTTATATTATCAATCTTTATTGATGCTCTATTTGGAGGATGTTTACTGGTGGGTTTATTTTTAGGAAGTTAATAGAAAATCAATGAGTAATCCTTTGGGCATAAGTGTTAGCAATGTATGAAGATATTAGTACATCCAAAAGTATGCATATTGGTAACAGACTTGTATAAACTGTCAATAATATAGCTTGTTATTTAAGTAAATAAACATACATGTATCTACATGTCTATATACATATAAATCATTGTGCATGATTTTAATTCTAAGTACATATGATATCAATCTACCATGATTAAATTTACATGTGCTTAAGTTCCACTTAGCATGTCCTGCCTTTTGTGAAAATGGAAGGAGGCTGGCAGTTACCTACAAAATAAAAACTTGTCTTTATTTATGAGTGAATCATAGACAATAAATAACTTCGTACTTAGTAAAGAAATGACTGATAGAAAGCTGTATACCAGTGACATGATATTGGATTATTGATTACCTTATTGTGACAGTCTCATTACCATCCTATATTATTGAGACCTAAGACGGTTGGCTCACAGTATGTATAGGGACTGGCTGCGAAGCAATCTGATCAGTGCTAGACAATCTACTTCTCTGGATTCACGAAACAGAAAAATATCCAATGTGAAGGTAAAGCTTTTTGCCAAGGCTCTTCTGTGCTATAATTTTAATTAACTACATAATTATGATAAGGTTTATTGCCTGTGATTGAAGGACACTGTTAAAGGCCTTAGGGCACCTAAGTAAGTTAAATTATTTTTATGTTTGCTTTTCACTTTTATTTCTCAAGTCTCACACTTGACATTCCAAGGACTTGCCCCATTCAGCTTGTCCACACAGAAGCATGTTTAAGGATGATGTCAGTATTCCAAGCCTATTAACTTTTGTACTTGCTAATTAGAGGGTAAATAAATATTGGCTTAATCATCAGTTTGTTTATGTCTAATCCTCCCTTACACTCACCAGGTACCTTGACATTAGCCGTTGACATAATTTAAGCAAGTCATTAGACATAATCCATTAATTTAGAATTTATGGAATATATGATGACATTATAGATATCCAGCAAGTTATTTTTAAAAATCCCAATGTAACTTCTAGGGTCCTTGAAAAGAAATGTGCCTACTCAATTAGCGAAATCATCCATATGTCTGAAATGTAGACATTCCATTTCATTTACACAAAACATAGAGCAAAGTTTACAAAAGAATGTTACTTAATTACCTGAAAACTTATTTGGTTACTACTTTTTAAGCAATGGTGATCATAGTAGCCATCCAGTAGATCATACAGAGGCTATTGTGGCTGTTAATATAAGGGTACGTATTTGCTCTGAATTTGAACATGAAACATCTTTTTTTCTGTAGCAGCTTATTTTACATTAAATATAATAGTTATAAAAGTTAGAGCTAAGCATATCTTGTTAGCAATGAGCTACAGAAAATAGCTCAGGGTATTTGAAATGGATAATTTTAAAAGGCATATTTTATTAATTTATCAGTGCAGGTTGCATTATTTCAAAAGACTCAAAGCACTATATTTTCTAGTTCTAGCTGCTAAACACTAATACTACCTATTATTTCTGTTACTATATTGCTTAATTAAAATGACGATTGTGTCTGCATGCTGCTCATAATCTGAGAGATAAACGATCACAAGGCAAAACTATCTTGTTCCTCAAATGAATGCCATCTCATAGGCTGGCTGCAATTATCAACACAAATAGCTTCTTAGAAAGAAATATGCTTTTAGCCCCTCTTGTAATTTCATGTATATGATAGCATTTTATACTATACAATATGGTTTTCATACCATGTTCAGGACATTTTATTGTAGTGCAAAAACATACTAATGATCTTGCCAATGATTTCTTCTGCAACTATTACATTGTTGAAAGCATGAAGAGTTGAGGTTCATAACTAATACTTTCTAACAGACTTGTTTTTACAAGTGTAAAAATCTGAAATACTGTCAGGATTTACCCTATGATCTTACACTTTGTTTTTCTAGTATACTGGCCTTTCATAAAGGGAAGGAGGGAAAAGAGAAAAAGTAACTTTAAAACACTATCATCTATCTATCTATCTATCTATCTATCTATCTATCATCTGCCTGCCTGCCTGCCTATCTATCATCTACCTGTCTGTCTGTCTCTCTATCTATTATCTATCTATTATCTATATAGGTCAGTCTACCTACCTGTTTTTAATAAATATCAAGAAATAAAATTGTTTTTGTTAAAATTATTCTTTGTAGTTACAGTATGAAAAAGAAACAGTGCACATGGAGTTTAGCAAAGGAGTAAATAAAAAACATCCATTGAAAACTACCAGTTATTGGACTGCATAGCAGTGGATCAAAGATACATTTAGTTTCTCTTGCCTCTTGCTTGCAGTTGAGAAGTGGCTATCTGCTTGAGTTGTTCCTACCTTGACTTCCTTAAAATGATGGATTGCAACTTGAAATTGTAATCCAAATAAACTCGTAATCCACAACTTGTTTCTTTTTGTAAAAATATCTGTTTCAGCAAACAGAAATAAACATAGGACAACTGTGTCCAGCAAGGTTTATTTTGTATACTGTATGCTTCAGGGGTTTTATATAATGTGCACTATTTGTGGTCACCATTACAGTACCATTCAACACAATTTAAAAGCCCTAAAAATCTTCTCTGCTTCACTGAGCCAACACACTCATCTTGAAGTCTGGCAACCACTGATGTTTTACTATCTCTATAGTTATTCCTTTTACAGTGTGTCAAGTCATCAGAATTGAAGTTAGAATTTCTTCTTTTAGCAAAATAAATCATTAAATTTACTTTTATATTGTTTTGTAACTTGAGTCACTAACATTTGTGGAAGAATATTCCATGTGATAGGCACAGTGACATTGGTCTACAAATTCACCCACAGAAGGTAACTTTAATATACATATACAACAAATATTTCTGTGGACATATTTTTTCCAAAATATTAGATAAATTCATAAGAGCATGATTCCTGAATCATGTGGTTAGTCATTGTTCAGCCTTATGAGAAACATCCAACTGCATTCTAAAATGAATGTTAGTTACTTGCCTTGTTGGTCTCAACAAATACCAACAATGCAATTGAAGGTAGAAAGAATTTATGATGGCTCACATTCTGATAGTGCAAGTCCATCATGACACAGAAGACATAGCAGCAAGATCTGGAAGCAGTTGGTTACATTGCATCTGCATTCAGATGAATACTGATATTTGGCTCATTTGCATCATTTTATTCAGTCTGAGACTCAGCCTATGGATTGAAATCACTCTCACTTATTGGTTCTTCCCACACCATGTGCCTAGCCTTCCCTATACCACACAGACCTACATAAAGGTTAGTCTCCTACATGATTCTTGATCTTGACAAATTGGTAGTCGATATTAAGCACTGAAATGGAATGGTGTCTTTTCATTTCCACTGCCAATGAATGAGGGCTGATACAGACCTACTTCTGCTTCAGCTCATGGCAAGTTGGAACTTTGTTTTCCTATGAGTAGGCATGAAGTAATATTTACTTACTGATTTAACCAGAATGTTATCACTCACAAGATTTTGAGCAAAATTTCTTTAGTCTACTTGCCACCCATGGATTTCCTTTGGCTATTTAAAAAATCTTTGAATTGTTTGGGTTTTGCCATGTTAAGCTTAGTTATTTATTGTCAGGTTCTTTTCTTTTCTAGTAAAATTTACATTATTTTTCTTTAACACTCCTAATTATATATTTTAATTTTTATTTAATCTTTTGTTTTAAATTCCAATTTTATCCCCCTCCCAGTAAACCCTCTGATTAATCCACATCCCATATCTTCTTCCTCCATCTCCAGGAGGATGTCCCCACCCACCCACTTCCCACTCCACCAGACCTCCCAACTCCCTGGGGACTCCAGTTTCTTGAGGGTTAGGTGCATCTTCTCTGAGTTCAGACTCGGAAGTCCTCTGCTGTATATCTGTTGGGGGCCTCATATCTGTGTATGGTGTATGCTGCCTGGTTGGTTGTCCAGTGTCTGAGAGATCTCAGGTGTCCAGGATAGTTGAGACGTCTGGTCCTTCTATAGGATTGTCCTCCTCCTCAGCTTCTTCTAGCTTTTCCCTAATTTTACCACAGGGGTCAAAAGCTTCTGTCCATTGGTTGAGTGTAAATATCAGCATCTGGCTCTTTCAGCTGCTAGTTGGGTCTTTCGGAGGGAAGTCATGCTATGTCCCCTTTTGTGAGTACTCCATATCATCAGTAATAGTGTCAAGCCTCGAGGCCTCCCCTTGAGATGGGTGTGTTGCTGGACCTCCTTTTCCTCAGGCTCTTCTTCATTTTTGTCCCTGCAGTTCTTTCAGACAGGAACAATTATGGGTCAGAGGTTTTGACTGTGGGATGGCAACTCCATCCCTCACTTGATGCCATTTCTTTCTGCTGGAGGTGGACTCTACAAGTTCCCTCTCCCCACTGTAGGACATTTCATCTAAGGTTCCTCCCTTTAAGTCCTGAGAGTTTCTCACCTTCCAGGCCTCTGGAAAATTCTAGAGGGATCTCCCACCTCCTACCTCCAAGGTTGCCTGTTTCTTTCTGCTGGCCCTCAGGGTTTCAGTCCTGTTCACCCTACCTAATACATGATCATGTTCTCCTCTTCCCTTCCTTCCCCCCTTTCCCACCCATGTTTCTCCCTCCCTCCCCCCTCCTGGGATATCTTTCTTCTCCCTTCTAAGTGGGATTGAGGCATCCTCACTGGGGCCCTTCATCTTATTAACCTCTTTGAGTTCTTTTTGGCTAATATCCACTTATTAGTGAGTATATACCATGCATGACCTTTGGAGTCTGCGTTACACCACTCAGGATGATATTTTCTAGTTCCATTCATTTGCCTGTAAAACTCAAGATGTCCTTATTCTAAATAGCTGAATAGCATTCCATTGTATAAATGAACCACATTTTCTATATCCCTTCTTCTGTAGTAATATATCTGGGTTCTTTCCAGCTTCTGGCTATCACAAACAAGGCCACCATGAACTTAATGAAACATGTGCCCCTGTGGCATGGTGGGGAATCTTTTGAGTATATGCCAGAGTGGTATAGATGGATCTCCAGGTAGATCTATTTCCAATTACCTGAGGACTCTATGGATTGATTTCCAGAGTGGTTGTACCAGTTTGCAATCCCACCAACAATGGAGGAGTGTTACTCTTTCTCCACATCCTTGCCAATAAGTGCAGTCACCTGAGGTTTTGATCTTAGCCATTCTGATTGGTGTCAGGTGGAATCTCAGGGTCATTTTGATTTGCATTTCCTGATCACTAAGGACTTTGAACATTTTTTTAAGTACTTCTCAGCCATTCGAGATTGCTGTGTTGTGAATTCTCTGTTTAATTCTATACCCCATTTTTGATTGGGTTGTGTGGGTTTTTTTGTGGTTAGCTTCTTGAGTTCTTTATATATTTTGCATATTATCTCTCTATTGGATGTGAAGTTAAAGAAGAATTTTTCCTAAACCAACAGCCAATATAAAATTAAATAGAGAGATACTTGAAGCAATCCCACTAAAATCAGGGATAATAAAAGGGTGTCCACTCTCCCCATATCTATTCAATATAAAACTTGAAGTTCTAGCTAGAACAATAAGACAGCAAAAAGAGATCAAGGGCATAAAAATTGGCAAATATGAAGTCAAGGTATCATTATTTGCAGATGATATTATAGTATATATAAGCAACCCCAAAAATTCTACCAAAGAACTCCTACAACTGATAAACAACTTAAGCAAATTGGCTGGTTATAAAACTAACTCAAATAAATCAGTAGCTTTCCTTTATATAAATGATCAACAAGCTGAGAAATGAATTAGGGAAACACCACCCTTCACAATAGTCACAAATAATATGAAATATCTTGGGATAACTCTAACCAAACAAGTGAAAAATCTGTATGACAATAATTTCAAGTCTCTCAAGAAAGAAATTGAAGAAGAACTCAGAAAATGGAGAGATCATCCATGCTCATGGATTTGCAGAATTAACATAGTAAAAATGGCCATACTATCAAAGGCAATATACAGATTCAATGCAATCCCCATCAAAATCCCAACACAATTCTTCAAAGACATGGAAGGAGCAATTCTCAAATTCACCTGGAAAAGCAAAAACCCCAGAATAGTGTAAACAATTTTTAACAATAAAAGAACTTCTGAGGGAATCACCATCCCTGACCTCAAGATATACTACAAAGCAATATTGATAAAAACTGCAGTGTATTGGTACAGAGACAGACACTATGATCAATGGAATAGAATTGAAGACTCAGAAATAAAACCACATACTTATGGACACTTGATCTTTGACAAAGAAGCAAAAAATAAAAACAATGGAAAAAGAAAGCATCTTCATTAAATATTGCTGGTCTAACTGGCTGTCTATATGAAGAAAAATGAAAATAGATCCATATTTGTTACATTGCACAATGCTGAATTCCAAGTGGTTCAAGGATCTCAACATAAAACAAGGTATACTGAATCTAATAGAAGTGAAAGTGGTAAACAACATTGGACTCATTGACACAGGGGGAAATTTTTTAAACAGAACTCCAATGGCTCACACTCTAAGAACAAGAATTGATAAATGGACATCATGAAACTGAAAAACTTTTGTAAGACAAAGGAAATAATCAGTAGGACAAACCTTCCTAACTTTTAATGGCATTTAACTACAAAAGTTTTCAGGAATATTTACAATGGGCATATTCAGATCTGTGGATTTACTTGTCAAAATTTTACCATAATACAATTTTGAATAATAGTATTATTATTCACATGTAAATAAAATGATATGGCTATTTTTGTATTTCATTTATATAAATCAATCATTGGGAAAATTATGTAAAACCAAACTCTAAATCAATTAGTGAAATTATACTTTCTAGGTTGTATATAGATTATCCCAATGACTTATAATCTCAAGAAAGATATGTACTACATACGATATACAATATATATATTTAATATTGCATATATTCATATATATATTTCTATGGAAAGAAGTTGTACTAATTTCCTTTGTATTATGCACTGATGCCATAATGTTTATCACAATAATATCAACTTTGTTTGCCAATATTTCAATAACCAATAGCAGAACCTAAAGCTCTGACATAAATTCAACTGTCCTTAATTGTAGTGAGTCATGTGTTGTTTTTAAAAGCAAGCAAACAAACAAATATAAAAAGTATAGAACATATTTGGGTCTGGCTGTAATTCTTCATTTTTAAATTTCAGATCAACTTGAAACCATTGCAAAAAGGTATTGAATTGTTGTTTGGCTCATAATATAAATTATGCCTAATCTCTCAGACTTCAGAAATGAGTTTCAGGGTCAGAAACTCAGTACTAATTATCATTTTGATTTTAGACAAGTCTGGACTAGCTATGACACTCCTCTGTACTTCAAATCCATTTAAACCTAAAATGAAAAATAATGTGAGTAACTGACAGAATGAATGCTGTGAGGCATATTGTGAAGCTGTTGTGTGCACACAGTGCTAGTAATCTTATTAAAATTGCATATGAATATAAGATAAACACAGCACATATTAGACAAAATAAGTGTTTGATGACTAACAGAAGCACATATATTTGAAAATAAAAAGATTTTTACTTCCTTATTTTACTTATGTTGGTCATATTTTACTCTAACTTTTCTCCTACCATACATTGAGATAAATATATACTCTTATATACAGTAAGAATTTATATATTGATCATTTTTATTTGCATACAAAGTAATTTATTTCAGAATAACATTTCTCATGGCTCTTAACACAAATTTAGGATCCCACAGCATTATGAATGTAAAATATTACAACATGATATAACAGACAATTCCTGGGTATAAATTAAGTGCCTACTTTGAGGTTTGTGTTTTTTCTCTAAGAAAGAAACAAGATAAAGTTAGATTCGAAACTGAAGGTAGACTCCCTGTGGTATCTTCCATCAGGTTGAACTGACAGTTGTGAGCACGTTTAAAGTGGCAGAAGCTGATGTTACGAAGATGCTTCATAGAAGATGTTTTTGAGGTTAGTAAAAATAAAAAACATGATGGAGTACAGTGATGTGTAGGACTTTAACAGTTTTTACCATGACATAATGAAAGTTAGTATCCTTGACAGACATTTTACAATGATCCACTGCCCCCTCCCCCATGGTTAGGTCATCTGTGCTCATAAAGTACAGCCCAGTGAAGTTAGGATCCTCCATTCCTCAGATACCTAAACAGTCCTACTGTCTCCTTCAATATTAATCAGTATTAAAAGAGGCTCTCAGAAAGATATTTTCTGAGTTATAAACATCAAAAGAATCAGAGGAATGATTTAGATATAGGTAGGAAAAAGGATTTTACAAGCACACATTCGAAGAATGAATGCCCCAGATAAAGGAGATGAGAAGTCTGGCATCAAGAATATATCTGGCTACAACATAGACTGATTGGAATCAGGAACATCTGAATTATCTATCAGAACTAACAGGGTGCCACAGACATTTCTTTTATTGATACTTGTTATATCTATCTGTAGATCTCTCTACCTGGAGCCACAAACATTAATAATTAATACCTGTACATAGCAGATAATTATCACTGCTCTCTCTACTTGGAATCAGTGACTAATTTTCCCTATCCTAGTTCCAAACCCCAGGCGAAATTCCCCACATGATTCTGACAAAATTCTGTAAGTAAATCTTTCCTAAAAGCAAACAATCACAATTTTATAAATTCACAGTTCAATTCACCTTTGCCCTAAGAAGTAGGAAACTTCCATCCTCCCTCTCTCCTGATTCAGAGCAGCCTGCAACTCTCCACAGCAGGGGACCTCAGAGCTGCTTTCTTTGTTTCAACTCCCATGCTTGAGTCCACTAAATCTGACTGATTAATTATAAAAACAAAAACAAAGAAACAAAAAAGAAACAATAGGGTGACTTCTACAAAGCTAAATGCAGCAGACAGCTCTTGTCATGAGCAAACTTGATATATTTGATATGTAAGCTCTTTGAAGTTTCCATTTCAATTATCACTCAAATTTATGTACATCAATTTTTAATCCACTGTGGAAACATTTATTTCGATAGCTAAATCTTGGGTTATAGTCTAAGAATTTCAGCATCACCTGGTACTTATTAGATGTAAGAAACCTCAGTCCTGCCTAGAAAATGGAATCAGCTGTTTCAGAAATCTTCAGATTATTCTTCGGCAAAGAGGAAAGCAGGGCTATAGCTCGGTTTCTCTCTTTTTCACCCACCATCATCAGACATTTTCTATTAATTACAAATCCACAGGCTCTTTGCTCCACATTGATGATGTCATATCTAGCTAATCCAATAAATGGCACTGTTGTTGCAAAATAGAGAATAACACAATCTTGAGATCAACAGGATATCTGTCTTCTGTCCTTAGAGTTCATGAATTTATTTTTCCACTGCATTACAAAAGTCAAGAAACAGAGCATCTATTGCTTTGTTTAACCCAATCAAGAAAGAACAAGTTAGGTAAATAGACTAATGGAAATACTCTTTAATGACCTACTTACATTAACTTTTACTTATCAGTTGTATATACATATATTGGGAAGGATACTTTGTTGCTCACTCTTTATGTAGCTGATAATATTACAACAAACACATATACTGTTACTATGACAAAGGAATTATTTCTGTATTTTTTTTCCCATATGGGTACTAATGTTTTGTTGTTGTTGTTATCCTTTTGATCTCTCAAGCATTTGAATAGAAATTGTGATGAATTTTTCTCTATTATATCATTTTTCTTGTTAGCATGGTGAAGAAAATTGCAACATTTAGCATTCATTGCAGTAAATAATGGTAGTCCATAACAGGTAATGTGAGAAATCTCACATAAGTTGATAAAGAGGAACAGCAATGGTTTTTTTTTGTTTTGTTTATTTGTTTGTGTGTGTATGTGTGTGTGTGTGTGTGTGTGTGTGTGGTTTTTTGAAGAATACAAAAAGTATCCACTATGGACCATTAAATTTGTAGACTTCCAGCAAGATTGCCTTTGATTGCACACAGGACCTTATTTTAACCCAATTCTTACTGTGGACACATTTTCTTAATCATAAGCTGAGTTGTTTTAGAAAGAATGTGTCTAAGTAGCTTCTAGGTCAATGGTGCATTTTTTCTGTGAATATAAATCTACACTTGGTTTAGAATGCTAGCTTTTGTAGATCAAGTGGCTTCTCTCTATATTCCCAACTTTCAAGAAGGAATGTTTTCAACTTATATGGATGGAAGACTGGCAGGAGTTTGTATTGTTTTAGCTGATATATTGCATGATGTCTAGGTGTCTTTATGTACATTAAGCAATGTGGTGTGGACTTTAAGCAATTTTTGCAGGAACTTTAATATGGAAGACTTAGCTCAGGTGTAAAGATAATGAATAAAATTGCTACAAAGCAAGTTTTCTTTTACAGTGCCACTGCTCTACATATGCATATGTCAAATAATCTAACTCTCCAAGGCTTATAAAGAAGCAAACACAGTGAATGAACCCATACACTGTGGGAAGAAAAGGTAGGAACACCTAATTCCTTGCGAAAAGTTAAGGCAAAAACTTAAAAGTTAAAGTTAATGCTTTGCAGGGCAATTAGCCACTAGCTATGTAACTCCCCATGATTGAAATTTGTCGATGTTATCTTATTTTGAAACAAGATAATTTAGCAGAGGTAATTAGGGTTTAGAAATGTGGTAATTTAGTATGGGTAACCATTGTTTCTCTAAGTGAAAAGGCAAAGGGAAACAACACACACACACACACACACACACACACAAACACACACAAACACAAAGGAAGGCAGTATAAAGACACTGGAAATGACTAGTAAGAAGAACACCAAAACAGCTACTTTAAGCTGGAGGAAATATGAAACTAAGTTCCACGTAGTGAGTGTTCCAAGGGAACACAAAACCTGAGAATGTCGAACTTCTGCTATCCAGAACTTTTGATAAATTGGTTTATTCGTGGCATTAGCTTATGTTGTTTCATTGAAATAACTTCAGACAATTGAACACAATTTAAGTTTAGAAAAAATATTTAAAAAATATTTTTCCTCTTAAAATATAGCTTTAAATGGAAAATAAATACTTAAAACAAAACAAGATAATCGTTACTGAATCCAAAGATGATATAGTACATTTTCAATGAGATGAACTGAAACATCTGATATATCACACAGCTCCCAGAAATTCATGAAGCAGAAGAAAGTGAGACAAATTTGAAATTATGGACTCCTTAAACTCATTTCTAAGTCAGAGGAAAAGCAGATACAAAGAGAAACTGGATAGAGTAGTTGTCCAGAAAACTCGAGAAATCTAATGAACTAATGGGGAATTTCTACCAAATGGGAGTGGAAACATGAAAGCCATATCTTCCTGATTTAGGTTGCATTGTTCTTCAATATTTTAGAGGAGAGAGTTCTATTACCTTTTTATAAGAATACTGAACACACATGCCTAGTAGAAGACTAGTAAATGATTAATTATCTTAATGATTTTTATTAAACCTACTTAGCCATCATATACATTTTACTCTTCAGATACAATTTGGATATGAAAGTTAAACAAGGTCTGGAAGTTTCAAATAGCACACCTCAGATCACCACCCTCAGGTAGAAACCACAGTTGACATGCAAAAGTTAGTAGTGAAGGTTGGACTTCTCAACTTCAGCTCTGAGAGATGACTCTGCTTAAGAGTACTTGCTGCTCATGCAGAAGAGTTAGGTTTGGCTCTGAGAACCCATGTACTATGGATCTAACACTTACTTCTTGCCACTGAGAGCACTGTTCTTATGTATCCAGACCCACATGGAAAACATACACACAAACACACAGATACACAAACACACACACACACACAAACACACACACACACACACTCACAAACTAAACATTTTTTAATAGAAGAAAATATTTTTCAACATAAGTTGCATGGGATCTTCTGAGTGTAATTCTAGAATATCCCTTTGTTCCTAGAATCAGAATTACATCTCCTTCTCAGCGCTCCAACCAAGCTTTAAAAATCTCCTATAGAGAGTCCCATGAGAGGACTCAATCTTTCCTTATGTTTCCTACTGGTTTTGTATGGATTAAGTAATGGTGACCATAATCTTCTTGTTCAAAGTTCACTGGGAGGCTTGTACCATCTGTTCCTCCTGCTCTTTTTGGTGAGCTATTTGATCTTGCAAGCATTTAAATGACAGTCAACATATGAGTATACAATATGATGATCTTGCTATGAGAAGAATTTTTAGATGTAAAAGATATAAATGCAGACTCTATAAAGACAGAAACCAGTTTGTTGAGGTTACTGTATTGTGTTAAATTCTTCGATTAACTCATTTTCTTTGTGTGCTTTCTTTTTTGTGAGGGTTCTATTCCCTAAAATCTTAGGAAAATAATGAGCCTCACTGAGCAGCTGAGACATATCCATAGTAAACAGGCAAGTTGAGTTTCTGTTCTGGATTTATCTGAGTCAGATCTTCTTTGACCTCGAATCATTTTCATATCTGACTTTTCTAAACATTATTTGTAAAAGAAGAACTTTTAAAATATAATCCTAGAAATTATCTCTCACCTTGATCTTGAGTAGATGTTAAATCTTGACAGACCATTCCCTTTTATGAGGGTTTGTAGACAAATCTGTTCTTTATTTAATCCTTAACCTCCACATATCCTACGTTTAATTTATATTTCACACTCTGTCAATTACCAGTAGGAACATCAAAGACAGGTATTTATACTAAACAGAATACATTTGTACATTGGCATTTACCTATGGTAGTGCATGGTATTTAATAGCCTAGGACAATTCCATTATTCTAGAATAGCTCCTTGAACTTTTCATTTTATGGAAGTTAACATGCCAATTGTAATAGATTGTGTAATAGGGTGTTTGACTACTGACTTGTTAGCTTTTGTTTGTAACATAGAAAGCCATCTCCTGTTAATGTCCTTCTGGGAGCCCTCTAAGGCCAGAGTGGATTCACTTCTAATAAACATCTGGCCTGACCTTACCCAGAGCTCTGTTCCTGGTAACCCTCTTGGCCTGTTGATTAGCCCTTATTTGCTCTTGTTCTGTCTTCCCACATTATCAATCACCTACACTTTTGCTCTTGCCAATGGACTTCTTGATCTCCCTTCACCACAGCATAGGGCAAAGCCTGAAAGCATGGTAGAGAGAGCTTTTCTCATCTTTCTCTCACTTTAAAGTAATCATTGAATATCATCAGAGAACTTTAAGAGTTTCTAAAATTAGGGCTGCATTATGAGTTTTCCTTTACAGTCCATGCTTCCAGAGTTTTAGCTGAAGGGATGCAGATCTAAGTGGCTTATAAAAAGTTTTAAAAACATCTATTTTTGCTGACCTTATACTTATCTTATATATGACCACTTAAAATAGAAGGAACAGGAGAGGAACCTGGATCATGTATGAAGTGGTTACTTCCTGTGGGCAAGAGAAGCAAATTAGATGGTTTTTGATTATATTACGGAGCCACCATTTAAGTGACACATTGCTTATGCCTGGATTTGAGTAGAAGATTATCTGGTCTCACATAGGAAATGTTATTTTTACTCCTGCTTGGATTGCTGATCGAATATGCTAATGTAAATACATTTTGACTTGCTACACACTCTGACTCTATGATCTCCCTTTTGTGGTAACTTGGTATTTCACCTTCTTAGTTGCTACATTTAATTACATAACGTGATTCCTAGGCTCCAGCTACCATCTCTAGTACATCCTCATACTGGAGAGAAAGTTGTCATCTCCACTACTCAGTTTGTTCTACAGTCGATAAAAGACAGAAAATGTAAAGAGAGTCCTAGAAACTCTTGAGCATTGTATGTAACTATTCTTTTAATTTCACTGCAAGTGATCTTACCTCAAGTGCTATGCAAAGCTTAAGAGCCCAGGCCTCAGGAATCAAGTATAATGGTAACTTTTATAATTTTTAAAATGCTAAACCTACCAAAGCCCCTTTCATAATGGCAGTCTCTCATTGTCTCTGTCTCTTGCTCTCTGTCTTTCTCTATCTCAATAACTCTCAATCTTTTGATCCTATTATCTTATTTTCATTAGGACATTGTTTTTCTGTTTTCCAACAAAGTTTATATCTAAATGCTGTAACAAGGACTATTAGATTTTTCTAAAGAAATCTTGTAAACACTTCATCTCAGAGACTTAATACCCAGAATAGAATAGACAATAGCATGCAAGATAAAAGTGACTCTCGAAAGAATACAGTCTGAGAAGACTATATGATCTTTATTATTTTGAGAAATTATTAATTACAGTATTCCGTTAGAAGGGTAAGAAGGCATCAGTGCCACTTTCAAGGATTTGAATGATGCAAGGTGGTGATTCCCAACACATCTCCCTTTAACTCTTATACTTGGCCTATTCAGAAGCCAGATGGTTCACAGATAATGGCAGTTGAATATTTAAAATTAATCAAATAGTGATTCCAATCTCAGCTGCTGTAACAGATTCAGTATCCTTACTAGAACAGCTTAAGACATCTCCTGGTACATGAAGTATTGATCTATCATATGCTTTTTCAAAGTATCTGTCTATAAGGTCCACCAAAAGCAATTTGATTCAAATTGACAATGCCAAATATATAACCTTTATTGTTTTACCTCAAAGGTATGGTAACTTTCCAGTCTTGTGTCATTACTTAGATCCCAGGACCTAGAGCATTTATCTTTACACAAAATATTACACTGGGTCACTATAATTATGTTATTGCTTTGATTGAAACAAGTGAGCAATAAGTAACAATAACAGTGGATGACTTGATGACACATATGCACAATAGAGGAAAATTCAAGGGCCTCTACGTTGGTGAATTTTTTTAAAATATTCTTTATGTTCAGAAGCATGTAGATATATTCCTTCTAAGATGAAGAGTAAGATATTGCTCCTAGTTAATTCTACCACCAAGAATGAAATATAATGTTTAGTGGATTTATTTAGATTCTGGAGAGAACACATTTCTTAACTAGGTGTGTTACTGCAGTCAATATACCAAGTGACTCAGAAAGCTGCTAACTTTGAGTATGCCTTGGAATGGGATAAGGCAAATCACCAGGTCCAGGCAACTATGCAGACTTCTCTATTTTGGACCAGACCATATTATCCATCACATAAGAACATACTTGAGATATAAGTGGCAGATTGGGATGCTGTTTGTGGCCTTTGACAGGCTCCTATAGTGAATCTCAGAGAAGACACTGGAGGTTTTGGAGCAAGGCTTTACTTTCATCTGCAGAAAAATATTTTCCCATACTTAATTTGAATTCTTGAAGGTATCCTATAAATATATAATATATCTATGCTTTTTAGAGGATATCTGGTCCATATGGGAAGTATTTTCTTATTCTTTCTCTTTGAAAAAGTTATTTGAGTCTTTAAGACTCAGTTTCTCACTCTACACATGGAAATATTAACCTTGATTATTTCATAGGCTTGTTGAGGAAATATTAGAAAATATTATTATGTCATATGTATCAAACGTATCAAAACAAATGAAAGTTCACATTCTCCAAGAAGTTTCAGTTATGGTAGGATCTAAAATAATAAACAAAGAAGTGACTATGATAAGAATGGATTGCAGAGTTATACCGAGGATGCTACTGAAACGTGAAGATTTCAAGAGGCGTTGTAAAGAATGCGGAACACATTTTCAACTCTATAAAAACAATCACTAGTTAGAAATAACTTCTTTATTTGGGAACAAACTTCACTACATCAAATAAAGTTCAAAACAGTAAGAGAATTTGCATTATTTAATTCAGCAACCAAGAATAAATTTATATCTTTCATAATTTGTATAGAAGTTTATAAATATCATCAAGTAACCTTACTACCAAGTAAGATATTCTACATGGCATAAAAAATTGTCATGCCCTCCTTTAAAAAATATTTTATTA
This sequence comes from Rhynchomys soricoides, assembly GCA_019843965.1. NCBI lineage: Eukaryota > Metazoa > Chordata > Mammalia > Rodentia > Muridae > Rhynchomys > Rhynchomys soricoides. The sequence goes on from JADRCH010000263.1 coordinate 3,173,697, forward strand.
TCATATGGTAATTACATATAATAGGTATAGATTACCTATTATATGTAATATATATATATATGATTAAAAATATGAGATATATATATATGATTAAAAATATTGTTCTGAGTGAGGTAACTCAGTCACAAAAGAACAAACACTCTATGTACTCACTGATAATTGGATATTAACCCAAAAGTTTGGAATACCCAAGATTCAATTCACAGACCATATGAAGCCTAATACAAAGGAAGAACAAAATGTGGATGCTTCAGTGTTTCTTAGAAGGGTGAACAAAATACTCACAGGAGGAAATATGAGACAAAGTATGGAGCAGAGATTGAAGGAAAGGCCATCCAGAGACTGCCCCACCTGGGGATACATACCATATATAGCGACCAAACCTGGATGTTATTGTGGATTCTGGGAAGTGCTTGCTGATGGAAGCATTATAAGCAGTCTCCAGAGAGGCTCAGGCAGAGCCTGACAAATACAGAGGCAAATGCTTTCAGCCAACCACTGGACTGAGCATGGGGTCCCTGATGGGGGAGTTGGAGAAGGGACTGAAGGAACTGAGGGGGGTTGCAGCACCATGGAAGAGAAAGAGTGCCAACTGGCTAGACCCCCTGAAACTCCCAGAGACTGGACCACCAACCAAAGAATACACATGGAGGGACCCATGGTGCTGGCCATATATGTGGCAGAGGAGGGCCTTGTTGAACATCAGTGGGAGGAATGGCCCTTGGACCTGAGAGTGCTCATTGCCCCAGGGTAGGTGAATACTAGGGAGGGAAAATGGGAATGGGTGGGTGGGTGGAGAATACCCTCATAGAGGCAGGGGGTGGGGGATGGGATAGGGGGTTTCCAAAGAGGAGACCTAGAAAGGGGAAAACATTTGAAATGTAAATAAAATAAATATCAGAAAAAAATATATGTAATTATACATAATATAATTATATAGAATACAATAACTATATATACTATAAGTAGATAATGTAAATAATATAAATATATACTAATATAATTATTACCTATAAATATTTTTATGACATTTTTATATATCATATAAAATTATTATATATATATATTATTCACTGTATTGTTATCATATTCAATCCCAATTAAGCTTTCTTGTCTCTTCCCTCAATGTGTTTCCTCTGCTTCTCAACTAATATTTCTTCCACTTTCATTTCTCTCCTCTAAATGTTTATATTCCATTCTTCTCTTTTATTTGTCTATCATCCAGAATAGATTAAAGATCAAATATTACATATTTTAAAGACCCTATCTCTTCTCCACATGCAGTTATATTCTGTGGTGTTTTATCTGGTATAGAATGTAGTAGATAGAACTGTCTTAGCTGAGTTTGGGAATCTAGCTTTGAAGAAAGGAAAGAGGTGATGATTTCAAAGAGAAACGTCAAGCTTAATTGAATGGAGTTTGGGAAACATTACCATTGGGACTTCCTGTTATGAATCAGTCTGTCATTAAAGATTATAATGTACTAACAATCAAATTGTCTACAGTTAATGAAGTACATTTTGTTGTCATCCCTGGGACTTAGGGTGTATGGTATTCATAATTAAGAATATATTTTTTGATAGGATATTGAAAAAGTCATATCTTGGCTTATGAGTAACATTAAATATTTTTATATGTATCATATCTTCAAATTAAAGGTAAATATTATTCTGTCTGATTATGTTTGTATGTGAATTCCAGTTATATGGAAAAGGTGTATTTATATAATAATTAGACAAAAAATATCTAAGGAAAGAAGCATGTAACTTTAGAGTTGTTTTCCAAAATCCTACGGTCAAGGGAGTTTACCCAATTCTACTCATATTCTCTTTGAAATAAATATTGAAACTCTAGTCTGAGGAAGAGGCTGAATGCTCATTGATCAATCATGATTCCAAAAGTAAGAAATCTTACAAAGCCTTTATTCAGTCAAAGAAGTAATCAGAAATCAAATGTTTGTATAAATACTGCACAGTTCTCCAAGCAGAGGTTAGGGTCTTAGTTTTGCAGTGAGCTACAAAGTAACTATCAGAGACATAAACTCTACTCTTCAAAAATCACTGGACACATGGTAGACAGTAGATGTTAAGGTGATTTGTGGGTTTTCAAAAATAAAACTTCATTTATAAAATAAAGATTTTATTTGCTATCAATACATAACTTCGCAATAGTGGGTGAGACAAAAACCAGTCCATACTCATTGCTTATATATTAGGGCACTTTCTATAGTTTACCCTCTTATCACATTTACAGTGGGGAACATATTAAGTCTACAAAAGCAATGAAAGAAATACTTGAGTAAAAAGAAATAATCTGCATAGTAATTTATTGTCGGGGGGCTAAAGTAAATATTTTGTAGTTCTACAATATTTTTGAACATTCTTTTAGAGAATGGTTAATAGTGCATTACTTAAGTAGTGATTTCCCACTACTAAATTTACATCCACAAATAAGAATTTAAAAATGCTGTTAACAATAAGAACTTCAAATTGACTCAAATTACTAGAACATCAACCAGCATGGGGTTTTAGCATGTAAATAATATTTAACTGACTTAATGGAAATTTTAGATACATTAACTGGCACATAGCATCCTGATAACACAAGCAATTAATAGGCAGAAAGGAATAACACTAAATGTGGACATTTAAAATAAGCCAAGGTATACAAAAGTGGTTTTCCTTAGAGAGGAAATTTGCCTTCTGAGAGAACATGTTAATGTCTGGAGTCTTTTAAATAATAATATATTTCACTCCTTCTAGATCAAAGAAATTGACAAACTTTTCATTTGGTCTTTGTTTTTCAAAATATCATTCAATTTACTCTACTTGTCATAATGTTATTTGTTTATATCTTTAGTTTTATTTGAAACAAAATACTTTCTCATGCTGACAAACTGCATTTATGGCATATATTACTAAGTGACTCTTATATGTTTTTTAATGTTTATTACTCTGAAACTACAGCTTCATTTCACATAACTGCTTATTAGAATATTCTTTCAGAGTATGATTGTCTCACAGATGTAGCTAATGACACAAAAGCTAAAATGCAGTCCACAAAAAATCCCATCATCTGATCTGCACCTCCAATAATTTATATTTTCAAGTAAAAATGGATATAGATGGCAAATCATTGCTTCAAGAAGTTGGCAATTGAGAAGTGGTAAGCAGAAAAATAAAGCAAACATACTAGGAAAAATCAGAGAAAATCCTGTGATTGTTAATAAGTTGATCTTAACAGGATCTGGATTCCACCAACAGACAAATCTGTAGAAGACCTTTGAAAAATATATTTGTTTTTTAAAAAATATTTGTTTTCCTTAAATATTGTAATTATGTGAATGTATGTGGCTATGTACATTGAGTGCAGATGTCTATTTGGTCCAGGAGAGTGATTCAAACCTCTGTTGCTGCTGTTTAGACTAGTAGCTTCCTGGTACAGGTGTTTTAAGCTGGACTCTATCCTGTGGCAGATCAGAAGACTGATTTATCTTTCTATCTCTGGGTTTTCTTAATTAAATGATGTGGGAATAACAGCCCTGACTATAGCAGTTCTTTCCAGGGGTGTCTTAGAGATAATGAGGTTCAGGGAAATAGCTTTTACTCTTTATTTACTCTCTGTCCCCCTTTTGTTTGCAGGTGCATCTGGATTTTGAGGATGAATCTTGATATTAGGACCCAAACTATCCATCTTTCCAACATGACCTAAAGACCTACGGCCTTCAGGTAATCCTGAGTGACTTTAGCCCTATAGCTGTACTCCTGAGTTACTGACTCTTATGGAATAAGTAGATATTGAATTCTCAGCATCTTATGTGTGAGGAAGTCACTGTTGGAATACTCAGACTGTATTGTTTACGCTAATCTAATAAATCTTTTTTCAATGCATATTCAAATATATTACAAATTATTTTTCTGTGTTCTCTTCCTTTAGGGAGCCCTAACCAGTATAGACTGGTGAAGACAGGTGAGAGCTTTGTAACATTATGAAATAATATTCCCAGGGATGGAATATCTATAAGAAAGAAACTTTAACAATATAACCACATGAGAATTTTCTTTATATATATATATATATATATATATATATATATATATATATATATAATCCTTAAGCAACTTCAAATCATTAGAATTGCACACTGTGTGAGACCTATTGAATGTGTGTATAGAATACCTCGAGTTTTCTGTGATCTCTTTGGTTTACTCTGAGACAAGTGTCAGGAGAAGGGCAAGATCTGTGGTGAAGAAAATGGAGCAAAGCTGAGTTTTAGTATGTTTCTCTCTCTTCATAAGTGCAGAATGCCCATAGAAATTTGGGACCTGTTTTCCTTGTATGAAGGAGATGCGTAGACATTTTCCTAATGTCTAATTTCTTCCCCTCTACTCTGATTTCAATGTTAACAATTTGTCTCTGCCTATCTTTCATATCCCTGCTTCACTCTATTCCTGCTCCCTCACAGAGAAACAAAAGCAAATTCCAATTCATTGATATCTACAAAATCTATCTGAACATTATATAAGATATTTAAGGCAATAGGAGCTAATGGAATGCTGAGGCCCAGGCTTCCTGATGTGCAGAGAAAAATAATACTTTACATTAAACCTAAGGGGACCCATTTATTTTCTTAGAGTGATGTTTAAAATGTAGCAACATATAATTTTAGTTTTTAAGTAAGTAATAAAAAATAACTAATTCTTTGCATTGCTGACATATTGATGATATTGCTCAACGTCTTTACTTCAGGAACATATGTAGAGAACAATATACCTTCCATACTTGTGTATCAGAGCTCTTGACTTATGATGCCCTACCCTAGAGCTTACTCTTTCATAAATCTTTTATTGGTGTTATGTCCTGAATGTATCTGTACTCTCTTTCTAGCCAAAGTTTTTGTTTTGACTTGTTCTTTATTAATTCTACCCTTCATAATTTAAATTCACAAATGGTGTTTTCACAGAACTGCTAATAACTTTTAGGACAGAATGATATTTTATTCATATAGTATTTTCCAAAGATGCTTCACCAATGACTTATCTGAACACAGTGTAGCAAATTTTAAATATTATATTGTCAAAAATAAATACTTAGGATTTAAATTAGTAATGCATTTAGGTAGCCTCATAGAATTCCCAAAAGCTATCCCTTATCTAATGTAAGTGACTTTGTCTGTAGGTTTGTCTACTAAAGAAATAATACAAATAAGAGAAAAGGGACTATTTAGAACAACCATGTCTAACTTATATATTTCTGCACTATCATTACTGCTAACTCACTCAGTTTGTTAGATTTTGAAAGTTGTGCCTCTAACAAGCAATAAATAAAATTAGCATTTAACATATATGATTGGGCTGGAGAGATTGCTCAGTGGTTAAGAGCACTGACTGCTCTTCCAGAGACCCTGTGTTCAATTCCCAGCAACCACATGGTGGCTCACAATCATCTGTAATAAGATCAGATGCTATCTTCTGGTGTGTCTGAAGAGAGTGATAGTGTACCTACGTACATTAAATAAATAAATAAATCTTTGAAAAAGTATCTGCTTCATTTATTATGTGCTTTCTCCCAGAAAAATCTCAAATTCATTCTTCTAATAAATGTTAAAGATAACATGATAGTGTAAAGGCCTGAAAATCTGCATCATGTTTCCTCTAAGAACTGGTACTTCTCTTTGTATTAAGGTGATGGAAGTGCCAGTTGTTTATTTCAAATATTACATTAGTGTAATATTAGAGAAAATTAAAGGTTAGACATAAAATTTCATGTAAACATCTGTCATGTTGTAAGTCATGTAAATTTCTCACCATATTAATTATTGTTCTCATAATTTCCATTTGATAATGCTCTTTATAACCATTTCACTGTCTCTAAAGGCCAAAGACATCAATACATTTATCAAGATGTAATAGCCTTTAGAACTCTTAGGCTGGCTCTTACTCTTTTAGCTATGATGTTAAACATGATGAATTACTGTACCTTATTTTACACTGAGATATCTCTATTATTACTGAGTGATCTGGATGAAATTACCTAGCAGTGTATTTGTGTATATGTGTGCACATGGGTAGAAAGGGTACAGGGTATTAAGAAAACAGGAAAATATTGGAGTTTGAAGCAGTTCTCTGGCATAGCTGATATTGTTGAGTCATCATCAAAAAACAAGTAGTCATGGGATTGCTTAAGGCAACATAATTATGAACATAAATTAAATATAAAGAAAACTACTAAAATATTTTGGAACTCTAAATGTATAGGATACCTTATGAGATGTATTTCTGTGTTTTACAATAATAATGAAAAAACCTTGAGAATTATTAGCTTCTTATGATAGACAAAACAAAAGGAAAAATATTTTGATTGAAAATTCATTTTTATTGCTCATGAAAATCCTTCCTAAATATTTTGCATATATTATAGAGATGGTAAAGATATTATCATACAACTCTACGAAGAAAACTTTTTCTAAAATAAAGGTAAAATATAGTTAATCTCACTAAGTAATTAGGAAGAATGAAGCTTATTATAAAAAATCGCTTGTGATTATTTTTCTAACAGTATTTATTAAAACACTCAACTGAATGCATTAACAAAGTTATAGTATTTTTAATTAGTAATTTTAAAATCCACTTGATATTATGTCATCAAGAAGACAAAATATACAGGATAAACACACATACGCCCCCCCCCACACATGTGCACACACTTGTATACCAAGATGTAATGGCTTTAAGAACATCTCATGCTGGTTCTTACTCTATTTTTCTGATGTCTTTTGTCATTCTAAAAATTTAGTTATAATTAAAGAACTGTACTCTGTCTATCTATCTATCTATCTATCATCTATTGATTTCAAATTGTCATGAAGCAACTAAAGAAATGTTCAACATTCTTAGTCATCTTAGAAATGCAAATCAAAACAACCCTGAGATTCCACCTCACACCAGTCATAATGGCTAAGATCAAAAACTCAGGGGACAGCAAATGCTGGTGAGGATGTGGAGAAAGGGGAGCACTTCTCCATTGCTGATGGGATAACAAGCTGATACAACCTCTCTGGAAATCAGTTTGGCGGACCCTCAGAAAAATGAACATAATACTACCTGAGGACCCAGCTATTCCACTCATGGGCATATATGCAAAATATGCTCCAACATATAACAAGGACACGTGTTCCACTATGTTCATAGGAGCCTTAGGAGACTGGATCACCAAACAAAGAATACACATGGAGGGACCCATGGTGCTGGCCACATATGTGGCAGAGGAAGGTCTTGTTAGCCATCAGGGGGAGGAGAGGCCCTTGGGCCTGAGGGTATTAGATGCCCTAATATAGGAGAATGCCAAAGAGGGAAGAGGAGAGTGGGTGGGTGGGTGGGTGGGTGAAGGAATACCCCCATAGAGGCAGGTGGATGGGGAGGGAATAGGGAGCTTCCAAAGGGGAGATCTGGAAAGGGGGAAACATTTGAAATGTAAATAAAGTAACAAAAACAAACAAAAACACACACAACAAAACCTTTTTCACCTATGTGAGACAGGTGCTTCATACAACAATTCATTTTGTTTTAGAAGGAAAGGAAAATAGCAGAGTAAGTTCCTGGAGGTATAGGTCAAAAGCTAATAGTAGCTTACAATAGAAAACATGAGTTAAATAAAAAGTATAATTGGATTGAAATAGGTAGTATTGGAGTTTTATAAGTTACAAATATAAGTATATTGTAAATTTTAAATGGTCCTGGGTACTGATTATATGTAACCAAATAGTGAGGTTTGTATGCATGTATCCATTAATAATCACAGTACCCCTTGGGAAAATCCACCATTCTTTGTCTAGAATAAAATAGTTTTTTTGAAATCATAAAGCAAATTAGTAATGGGCACAGTATTAGAACTGAGAGTTTTCATGCTTAATGGTTTATCCTAAATATGCATCAAAATCATGGAAGATAATGATAATAGGCGAAAGGTACAAATAAATAGATATGTCTCAGATTGGTACTATTACATCAGTCTTTAGAACAGAGTCAATTCTCTAGCACATGAGGAAGGGGAGAAATGTCTTTCACCCCTAGCTGTGGATTTACTGAGAATGGATGGCTGCTAGGACAAAGAAAGGTACATTTCTTTAAGGAAGAGCATCTGGAAGGTTCAACATGCTCAAGTGAATGACCCTTCACACAGGAATATATGGGCAGCAGTAATTGGACTTAAAGGACAACTTATGAAAAAAGAAAGATACATGAATTTCAGAAGGTGGAAGGTAGGCAGGAGAAGTTAGCCATGAATAAGGTGACTGCATCCAAGTTCTCAAAGAATAAATGAAAGTCCTTCTATAATATAATCATTGACTTAAAACAGCACTCTGAGAAAACAGTATGCCTGACTTCTTTCTTCAATCTCAAGAGTGTCTATACGTCTACTTGACAGGGAATAGCAGAAGAGTGGAGGTTTATAGGAAAGAGTAGAATACTGGGAGTTTGTATTCTTAGAAAGTGGTAGTCAAGGTATTTTATGACAGGAAAGTACCATAATCACAAAAAATTGGTGTAATATATAAATAAATTTATATATCATTGGACAAATCTTATTGTTAAGATCTTGCCCTCAAATTGGATAGGCATTATTCTTTTGATCATTATGCTATTTACAAACAAAATTATTCTAAATTCATGTTATTTATAAGCATGCTGCATTTTAAAACAGCTCATTAAAACAACCCAAAAATAGCTAGTTATCATTACACACTATATTTCTGTAAATGAGTTTCTAAAAGTTATTGCAATAAGAAAGTTTTCTGTGGCAAAGAGGTGTTTGGAGTAACATCTGTTTAAATCAATAATGTTAAATTCCATCTTCATCTCTCTATTCATTAACTATTCATCTCGAGTTTAAAAAAAATAACGCCCATCTATATTTTCTTTTCCCCTTGCCCAGTACCTATTTTGTATTTTCCGATATGCCTAACTCTGTATTAATAGTTGCATGTGCTTCTCATTGGATGAGCATGTCCTCTGAATCACAGAATAAGTGACAGATCTTTCCACTTTCCTCAGTACTTCTCACCTCTATTCTTCCTGAGACAGCACTCTTTCAAGACACAGCCAGATGGTTTCCTTCACACTCTAGGAGATCAGATTGGCAGCTTTCATTCTTTTTCAACACTTGTTGAGCAGCTATTTCCGATATCTCTTACAGGTTAGGGTGCCAGGTATATTTATGGCCCCAAAACATACACAGGAAATAACTTTTCAGTCTGTTTGTCCTTAGCAAGTCATTATGCAGAAGTCTGGCAGGCTGAGTTTATGCACTGAATAACTCCTCGGTACCACAGCAATGCTGTATCTCACTGGTTTATTTGCTACAATTGAAATGGGGCTAGGAAGTCCCCTGAATTCATCATGCTACACCAATTACTCCTGTTCCCTTTCTAGTGCTGGCTAGGTTGATGCAATTAGCAAGCCAGAAAAGGCACCATTTCTGAGGTCATTTTCACACTCTTATAGCTGGAGCAATTACCACTATACTGAACTCCAAATGAAATTCCTTCTGCTGACCTTTAGATCTCAAGTCATAGCACATTTTTAAAACAAATCTGTATCTCTTTCTATTCCGATTTCAAAACTCACAGATAATGATGCTTCAGCAGTCCTTCTTCACTGTCAAATGTAAAGTCATTCTTTGGACCTCCTGTTTTCAACCATTCTGTCCTTGGTCTATGACTAGTTGTGTCAATCTGTTTACTCCTTGTATTGTCAAAGCTAAAATAATTTCATAACTGTAGTAATGGATTATGATATTACTGCTTTTGTTGCAATGGACTTCTCATTTGTAAAATAATAGAATGAAAATAAGAAGTTACTATGTATTTATTTTGTTGAATCTTTTAGAGCTTCATTTCACTTTAGTTGGCTCTTATGAATTGAGAATATCATTTTCAATTCCACTGCTATTCCAAATTCTTACTTGAATGTTAGCCAGGGTCCAATTTGAGCACTAGTCCAGGTAGCTCCTTAAATATATACAAAAGAAAGTGTGTGCTGCAGGAAGTGTGCACAAGACCATCTTCCTATTCTAACAATGCCTAAATGTCCATTGTCAGATTGTATAAATATATACTACCTTGCATTAAGGAAAAGAAATTCTTAGGTATTTGGTTGAACTTAACAATCTGAATACTGGGTGCCCATTTGCAGTGGATTGTTTAGATGGAGATGTTCAAGTAAGTCCTTAGTAAAATATTTCAACAACTGGAGATGGAGTACTCCATAGTACTCCGACATAGAAGAAAATGAAATAAGAATGAGTTTGAATTTAAGCCAGACAATTGTAAACATCTGCTTCAGTCACAATACAAAAATACTGATGTTCTGAATGCTGACAGAAAGATAAAAAGAATCTACCACGTGGAAATCAGTATGCAGTGGGCAGTTGGATGGCATTTTGAGTATAGTAAAAGAAGGAAGGAAATGCATCTTTGGATCAGGGTATAGATGAAACATGAAATGAGTTGCTTATTTATGAACTGTACACAATAATACATGGAAAGTGGGACTGTGATAATTATTTATATTTAGAGACCTTAGGAAAGGGATATCATATACATGGGATGTGGTTAATATGGGTCTCTAAGAGCAAAAAATCATTCTTCAGCTTGTCACAGACAGATCAGAAAGGAAAAATCAGGGAGAAACCATTTTTTTCTTCTTACTGCTTTTGAAGTTGGAGAGAGAAACATGATCCAGGATGAATTATGGCTCCAAGAGTATAAAACAGAGGGGTGCTTCATCCTGTTGTCACTTGCAGGTAAATTCTGAAAACACACACACACACACACACACAAACAAAAACAAAAGCAAAAAAAAAAAAAACAAATAAAACCACCACCACCACCACCAACAACAAAAAACACTAAATGGACCTGAAATAGAAGAGAGAGAAGAGAGTACACAGAATGATAAGATTAGGAGCTTGAAAAAGCCTTCTAGGAAATAATGAAGAAAGACCATGTCCAGGAACTCAGTGTGAACTGAGGAGCAGGATCAGCACCATGGTTTCACAAAATGTATCAAGGGGCACTTCTCGGTGTTCAGTATTCAGAAACCGTATCCATTTTAGGACTTATGAAAAGTTCTGAAACAGAACATTATACTGACTGTAGATAACTGTGATCACGATTCTCTTTCTTTATAATAAGACTAGGTACCCTGTGATGTTTCCCTTAATAACAACAGCACTGAATGAGCTATAGCTGAGCACGTGTGCATAGTGCTGTGAGGGATGCAAACATGGTGAGGTCATCTGCTTGACTCCTAGCACGCCCCAAATGAAAAGGAAATAAGTTACATTAATACCACAATGTGATGTTAATTAGGCAAATGGTTGAGGGTTGTGCTGCCTAAAATTTTTTAGCATGACTCCAAGGGAACCTACTGTTGCACATGCTGATACCATTCTTTGTTTCTCTGAGATTTAAAATGGATTGATTATATATATAATTAAATACTATATATTTACATATACTATATACATATGGATATATAATAATATTTTATATATAATATATTAATAAAATTAATCTTAATATAATCTGAAGCATATCTAGTTTAACTTCTCTGAACTTTGTATTCTAAGAATTTAGAACATCCCTCCTTTGCCACTAACTGCTGCCATATTTTATCTATCATCACTATAACAAAATAGCAGATGCAAGCTACTTTGATAAACAGGCATTTATTGCAGTTCATATGTCTGCAGTGAAAGGCTAACGATCTGAATCTTCTGAGGAACTTGACAAAAGATTTCCATGAAGATTCAGGGCATTGGAAGTAAACAAAGAGGCAACATGAGGTACAGGTATTCATGTGGTTTCTCTCTCTCTCTCTCTCTCTCTCTCTCTCTCTCTCTCTCTCTCTCTCCCTCTCTCATCTTATGTGTGTGTGCATGTGTGTGTGTGTATCCTTCTATATTGAAAACATATTATTTTCACAATACAATCCATCCATATACAGACACCAAACCCAGACTCTAATACTGATGCCAAGAACTACTTGCTGACAGGAGCCTGATGTAGCTGGCTCCTGAGAGGCTCTGCCAGAGCCTGACAAATACTGAGGCAGAAGCTTGCAACCCACCATTGGACTGAGCACAGGGTCCCCAATGGAGGAGTTAGAGAAAGGTCTGAAGGAGCTGAACGGGTTTGCAAACCCATAGTAAGAACAAAAATATCAACCAACCAGAACCCCCCCGTGCTCCCAGGGACTAAACCATCAACCAAAGAATACTCACGGAGTGACCCATGGCCCCAGCTGCATGTGTAGAAGAGGATAGCCTTGTTGGGCATCAATGGGGAAGAGAGGCCCTTGGTCCTGTTAAGGCATAATACCCCAGTGTAGAAGAATGCCAGGGCAGAGACGGGAGGGAGTAGTTTGGTGGGCAGGGAAGCACCCTCATAGAAACAGGGAGAGGGGGCATGGGATAGCGGGTTCTGGAGGGGAAACTGGGAAAGAGGATATAACATTTGAAATGTAAATAAAGAAAATATCCAATTAAAAATATGAACCACATGTTGTTCATTAATTCTTCTGTTGAGAGACATCTAGCTCATTTCCTTTTTCTAGCTATTATGAATAAATCAGCAATAATAATGTTGGAGCAAACGAACTTGTGGTAGGATGGGGTGTATTATCGTTCCACTTTGTGCCCAAGAATGGTTTAGATAGTTCATGAGGTAGATAAATTCTGAATTGTCTAAGAATTGGCCATGTTGATTTCCATAGTGGCTGTACAAGTTTGCACTTCTACCAGTGTAGTAGTCCAATTGTTCCACATTCTTACATTATTGACCATAGCCATTCAAGCAGGGCACTATGAAATTTCAAAATAGTTTTGATTTGCATTGCACAGATGGCTAAAGTTGTTGTTGTTGTTTATATTTCTTAGCCTTTTGAGATTCTTCTATTTGGAATTCACTGTTTAGATCTGTACCCCATTTTCTAATTTTATTATTTGATTTTTGATATATAGTTTCTTGAATTCTGTTTATATTTTTAATATGAGTCCTTTAACAGTTGTAGAGCTGGTAAAAAAAAACTTTTCACATGTTGTAGGCTGAGGTTTTATCTAATTGATGCTTTGTCATTAGTATAACAGAAGGTTTTACTTTTATGAGTTCCCATTTATTAATTGTTGGTTTAGTACCTGTGCTGTAGGTGTTCTGTTCAGAAACTCGTCTCCTGTGCTGATGGTTTAAAGGCTATTGCCGACTTCTTTTCTGTTTTGAAAATTTTCTTCCTGGTTTTGTTGAAATATATCTATTTCTTCTATCATATCTCTAATGTCAAAGATTTATTCTTCCATTTCTTCTATTCTATAGTAGAATTTTGCCTTTGCAGTTCCTCTTCAAATTCCAAAACTTTTTCTTTTCTAGAATTCCCTCAGTTTATAGTTTCTTTACTGCTTCTATTTCTATTTTCTGGACTTGACTGGTTTTATTCATTTCTTTCATGTGTTGTTTGTATTTTCTTGACTTTCTTTAAGGGACTCACTCACTTCCTCAAATAGTTTGCTTGTGTTTTCCTGGATTTCATTATGTAATTTACCCATTTCTTCTCCAAGAATATGTCATCTTCTTATAATTGGTCTTTTTCTTATGCTTCTGCTTTGTTAGAATAATCAGATTCTATTATCGTAGGAAAGCTGAGTTCTATGAAAACATGTTTCCCTGGCTGATATTGATAGTGTTTTTATGCTGCTTTCTAGACAAATGGGTTTGAGATGGTTATATGTCTAGGTATTGGTTTCTGGGTTTGTTTTTGTTGGATGAGTGTTCAGTTTCTTGGTTCCTGTTTCTACTGTGGATGTTCAGAGTCTGATGGCTGTGTGTTTTCACTTTAATTTCATTACCCTGCTGGTGTGTGCACATGGAATGCCTGCTGGTGTAAGGCTGAATTTAAGTGATGAGTAGGGTAGGGATATTATGAGGGGTGGTCCGTGTGATCCACAGAACATGTGGACAGGGAGGAAGTGAGGCTAAAGTTGGTGTTCTGTTGTAGTGCTCAGGATGAGACTGAGGGATTGAGTGTGGGGAATAAATAGACCACCACAGATTTGGTGGAAGCCTACTTCGTTTTCTGGCAATTATAGCCTATGCTTGAAAAGATGGTGTCTGCTTGAGTTGGTGGATGAGATATAGTAATGAGTTGTGGAAAAGGAGATAGAAGGGATGGTCTTGGGAATCGACAAGACATGTGAGTGGCGGTAAGGGGCTGAGGATGCAGCCGATATGTTGCAGCTTTAGGGAAAAGACTAAGAGATTGGATCTGGGGTAATTGAGAAAGTGAAGAGCATCAGTGGGTAGTCTACCTGGTTTCTGGCAGGCCTGGCCTCTCTACATCTTGCTACACACACACACACACACACACACACACACACACACACACGGATTTAATCACATTTAATGACTTTTATTTTAATAATTTCTCAATAGTCCTAAATTTAACCACCAGAGGAAGATTACAGTTCTGTTCTCTTAATGCCTCTCAAAGGGGATTAAATTTAGCATGAACTAAAAGAAGCACCATATTCAAACATTACATTAGCCATATAATTAACATTTAATGAATAAATGTCTCAAATTAATAAGCATGGTTACATATTCCTGGAATCCTAGAAGTCAGTAATGCTGGTCTTAGTTACTCTAAAAGGAAAGTATCTAGAATGATATTCTTCATTTTGAGCATATTTTGCAATTTGTATTTTTTTCATTTGCAAATCATTTTGTTAATATTGAACTGCAGTATATACTGTTCACTGAAACTTTTGGAATGTCTAAACAAAATTATTAAATAAGCATACAAGCTATGATAAAAATAGAAGCTTACAGTCTCATTAGAATGCAGACATTAGACTAATTACTAAATACATGAATAAATATATAATATTATCAATGGAAATATAAAAATAGGGCCCAAAGAAAATATGTAATTTCTTTATTGTCAAAGAAATAACTGTAATGAAAGAAAGACAAAATCTGCTACAAAGTAGACAAGGGTAGGGGACATTTCAAACTGAGGGAATGGTATGAATTTTTAGAGGAAACAACCAATTCTGAAATTGGAACATCAAAGTACTTGGAGTTCTTGAATAGAAAGGTCTTTAAAATGATAAAGTTTTAGGATAGGGGAGTTTCAGAGCACAAACAAATGTCAAATGTCTTGGTACAGCTATTGAAAACTATGTTTGATCTGCTATAGTTGGTACCACATGTGCAGGAGCCAGTATCTTTCTTCTTGGAGTGATGGCATTATATTCTGGTTATGTAGAGAAGAGTCATTCAATCATTACATAAAATAATTTTATAGATAATTAGACTAATAATTCTGCATATAATTAAGACTATTTTATGAAAATAATTAAAGGAAAACCAAATGATAATAAAATAAGATGAATCTATATAGGAATATGAATTTAATCCATTGCTGGAGCCTGACTTCATGAGAAGGTCTGCTGAACAAACTGAGAGCTTGTGCTTTTGTTGACAGTTATTATGAACTGTAAACTGGAAAGCCAATACACACTGAAGTACTTTTTGGCAAATTAATGCTATTACCTCTGTTTTGATGGAAATAACTTCTCTTTAATTTTCATGTGGAGCAAAGTAAACACTTTTAATTTATAATGCAATTTTTCTCCTAGAATTTAGTATAAATTCCACCTTGCAATATTATGTGTAATTCTGATGTCTCCTTAGATTTGTTGATATGGTCACATAGTTACAAACCAGATTTTATATGTGTTTCTTCTTTATTTAATTCAAAAGTCATACAAATGTAACACTATTCTTAAATGTTTCAAGCTATTTTACCAGAAACAGAAAGCTTAGCATCACTGCCAAATGCACAGAATGTCAATGGGCTACTATCATTTAAATTGCCAGCGACACCCTCTACATCACTTTAAAAATGCCCCAAAGAGGAAGAGCCATCTGTGAAGAGCAAAGATTTTCTGGATCGATTTTAATTTTTAAGTAAAACTATTTAAAATTCCAATCCATTACTAAGATTGAATAATTTAAATGTCCACTTGATAATTCTGGTAGAATTGAAGCAATAAATCTTCACCAGACATCCAGATAGTACCATCCTTTTGAGTGTCCAGCTTCAGGTACCCAGCCTCAGGTATTTTCTTGTGACAGCAGAAACCAAATTAACATATTCTGCCTGTGTAGTGGTAATTAAATGAATCATATCTGTTGAACCTTGATGCTCAGATGTTTCTAGAACAAATGCAATGTCCTTCTGTATTTATGATATATTCATGATGATGACTACATTTTATTTTCTGTATCAATATTTATAAGGTAAAACAGATAAAAATTAGGGGAAGAATTGTTCTGCCAGTACCTGACTAATATAGATGCAGATACTCACAGCCAACTATGGAACTGAACCTGGCGAACCTAATGGAAGAGTTAAGGGAAAGACTGAAGGAGCTGAAGGGGATTTCAACCCCATAGGAAGAACAACAGTATCAACTAACTGGACCCCACAGAGCTCCCAGAGAATAAACCACCAACTAAATAGTACACATGGAGGGACCTATGGCTCCAGCTGCATATGTAACAAAGGATGGCCTTGTCAAGCATCAATGGGAGGAGACTCCCTTGGTCCTGTGGAGTCTAGATGCCCCAGAATAGGGGGTTGCTAGAGTGGTGAGGCTGGAGAGGGTGGGTGGGGTGAGGCACCCTCTTAGAGGCAAAGGGGAGAGGTGATGGGAGGGAGGGTTTGTGGAGGGGAGATTGGGAAGGGAGGCAACATGATGTTTAAATCAATAAGATTTCACCATACAAACTTGAACAAATTTGCCTAAACTGTACTTTGCTAGCACGACTGAGAAATTTCAGATCTCTTTTTCTATGAATATTCCACACTCAGCATCATTGCTATCAAGAAGAGAACTATCAGGTGATAGATAATCACAATTTCTGTTGTTGCAAGCAGAACTTAACGTCTGAAAACAAAATTAGTTCTTTATTCACTGTTTTTTACTAGTTTGTTCATTTTATAATTGTATAGTAGCATCTTGATTGAACATGTTTCTATTTCTATCATCTATTTATCAGTCAATCATCTATCTATCAGCTATCTATCTATCTATCTATCTATCCATTCATCCATCCATTTAAGACAGGACTTCTTGGTATAGTAATAAGCTTCAAGTTTTATATCTTCTCACCTCTGTTTTCTGAATGCTGCAATTATAGGCATACATATCCACACTCGACTTGATAATATTTTGAAGATGTTCTTAACTTTGAGAGACTTGAGGCCCTATGGAGTGGTGGGGTCTGATGAGGTGGAGTTGGTGGATGGGGAGTGAGGACATCTTCTTGGAGACAGAGGGAGGAGGATGGGGAGCAGTTGTGGTTAGCAGACAGGAAGGGGGTGAAGACTAGACTGTAAAAAATGATTTAAGAATAAAAAAATTTAAAAAAGATTAGGATTTTTACAAAACTCTTATTTGTGTGTGTGTGTGTGTGTGTGTGTATACATCATGATATATGTGTAGAAATGAGGGAGGTAATTCTTTCCTTCCATTATTCAAATCCAATATTTTTAGTTCAGTTTTTCAGATTTTAGTAGCATGATTTGTTATGCATTCACCCATCATGCCAGCCTACAGATATGTTCATTTAAAATTATTTTAAATGTTATTATATTTGCATCATTCTTGTTACACTTATTTTGAGAACAAATTGAGAGAGGATATTTTATTTTGATTCATGTTTTCATGATTCATCCTAGAGAGGAAAACATTGCAGAATGGCTTCTAAGACACAAGCAGTAGTGATGTAACCTTCAAAGTCCTGACCCTAAAGACACACACCCATTAGTTAGCACTACAGCTTTCAAAATAGTACCAAAATTTATCAAGTGAGTTTCCCAAACAAGAATCTGTGGTGATATTTTATATTTAGATTAAAATTATAACATTCAAATATGTTTCTTTTCTCTAAAGGCTCATGGTTATCTCAATGAAAAATGCTTTTATTCTGACTTCAACCACCCTGAACACTGTTCAATTCCTCTACAGTCTTTCAAAGATTTCTATTAGCTGTGAGCCTCTGCAGTTCAAAAGAGACACATAATTTCAATACAAACAAGCTGAAAGTAGACATCACCATTTCAAAATGAAGGAGAACAAGAAATGATTTGTCCTAAGCAAAAGGAAAGCTTCCATGATAGGCCTTAATTCCTGCATGTCCATGTCCACTTGCAGCTCAATAAACATATCTTCTACCCCCCTCTTTGATGTCTTTGCTTTCTTAGCAGGCATTTAATGGTTCTGGATTCTTCAATGTTTGCATAATGTTTTTATCACTTAAACTGCACACTTATATCTACACATATATTCTATGAAGTGTTGTTAGAGGGGAAGTGGACTACCCGGTCTCAGAGACATTTATCTGGTAACTTGGTGAAGGCTCCATGACCCACAACTCTTTATTATGTATGCTTTGCTCATTGTTTTCTGGTCTATGGTTTTAGCTGAGAGATTACTTATTGATCAGTTGAGCATTTTAGCTGTAGCTGTTTCTGTTTGACAAAGTGAACACTATTACCTATTTTTCCTTTCTGAGATTTGATTATTATATATTGGTAGAGGTTCATTTGAATTCAACTTTTTGTGAAATTCTGAATTCACAGTAAGAAATGAAATGTATATTCTGACCTGGATATATTCCTGGTATTTGTACAATTTAGAAACCATTGAACTTTTTTCAAATTTTCTTATGTCTGTGTTTTCTAATGTTCTCCTTTCTGAAACTTGGATTTTGCGTGCTCTGGGTGAATAATAATCTAAGTAAGGAAGCTAATGTCTTTTCATTAAAAAAGTGATTCCATGGAGGTGTAAAGATTGCTCAAAATTACAATTATAGGTTGCTCCTCTAGAGGATATGAGTTAGAAACCCTTCACCCAAGTGGGTGATTATTTCTAACTTCACTTCAAGGGTATCCACTGTCCTCTTCTGACTTCAGCAAGAACTGAATTCATATAGTATATTGACATATATGTTGTAAAACATTAATACACAAGTAACTGATAGACGATGCATGCCAGAGAAATAATCTTCCTTTGGGAAGGGCACATCAGTTTGTTATCCAATAACATATAGTCAACACTGAAAACATGGGCAGCATTATATGTCTGTATGCATTTATGCATGTTTATATGTATGCATATATGTTGTATGTATGTACATATGTGTGTATACATATTTATGTGCCAGAAAGGAAGGAAATAATGTAATTATATTGTATTCTTATTTTTTAATTATTTAATAAAACACTAATACACATACAATTAAAAATATTTTTGGTTTTTATTGCACAAAACTCAGGAGCAGATATATTGACAATTCTAAAAAGTTTTGAAGAAGAACTTCACAGGAAATCTTGTCAAGTTACTCCTCAAACTGAAAAAAAAAAAAAAAAGGAGAGAGAGAGAACTTTCTAAGCATTTGGTGGTACCAGTATTATCTGATACCAAAAACAAAGCATGGGACAATAGTAAAATAAGAAAATCATGAAGTTATTGGTTTGATATGCATGATGAAAATATTATCAATAAAATACCTGCAAACAGAATTAAGCACAACATTAAAAATTATACACACAAACTAAGTTTTTACTTGTCTCTAGAGAGTTACCCAATATGAAACTGGAAATGCCCTCTCACAGTGCAAGCCTTAATTTTCCTAAACTCAAAGATTGCTTAGTGAAGAAAAATTTGCCTCTGTTTCTTCTCTATGCTATCAAAAATATTGCACGGTGATTGATATCAGTTCATCTGTGTGGCTTAGTGAAGCTAGTTGGGGAAAACAAAGATTTGGTAAAAGAAAAAAATATATAGAACAAAATATCCCCAAAGAAACTAAGATTTAAAAGTACAGAAAACAAATTCAGCATTAATAGGGATTTAAAATGCTTTTTGATATCTATTGGAGTCTATAAGCTCATAAAAACATTCACAGCTGTGCTCATGTCTTGAAAATAGTTATAAAAGGAATACATCACTTATTTCTCGTTGACGTTGAGGATTCATACAAGGCTGGAATAATGCAGGCAAAGGGTTCTAACCAAATCTGTGTGAGCATTAAAGTTTTGTGTCAGTATACATATAGAGCCCCACAACAGAGGATAGAAAATCATGGCTGAAGAAATTGGAGAATTATTTTCTAAGCCTTTAGCTGAATTGAATGTAAACTACACAGGTCTTCTCTGGCCACGGGTAGCAAATAACATAGGCAAGTCACAATCCATTTCGATCAAACAAACTATAATGTACTATATATCAGTGACAGGGTCTTTGTTAAGGTATTCCAGTGTGGCCATATTGTATTTTGAGACATGTCCAATTTCCAACTCAAGGTAATAAGACCGAGAAATACACCATAAACATACAAAGTACAGGCACATAAAAGAAAACTGACAATGCAAAATCCTCTTCAAGTAACAAATTGATGCAATATCTAATAGAAATACATTCTAAATATTTTAATATTATTAAAGAAGTAAAAGAAAGAAGTCATAACAAGTGAAAGAATATATGGCTATTGCCTTACTGAAGAGAAAGCATTAATGTTGAAATGCAAATCACTTCCAAAAAAGACTAAATAGATTTTCATGTCATGAAAGATATAATAATAAAATATTTAATGAATTTAACTACAAATCTGAGCATTCAGAAAATATAATGAGAAAAATCTGAACAAATGTCAGGTGAAATAATAATAAGAGAATGCTAAACAGTGAATGGAGTCTTAATAAAGTGTCATGAACATGCATATGTACCAGCACAGTTAAGGAAGAATTCTACAAGTGGAATGAAGAAAAAGGGAAAAAAAATGTTCAAAAACAATGTTGAGGAATATTTCAAATTTTGTTGAAAACATTAGCTTATTTAAAATAGATTAGTAGAGTAATTTAAAAGGCCCATATTTAAATATAATATAGGCACTATGGGCAATCAACTAAAAAAAATTAAATGGTTTTTGAAAGCAGCAAACCAAAAATTATGTGCAATAGATCAGTAATTGTCTCTATAGAATATGGGAGTCAGAACTCAAAGTGATAATTTCAAACATTAGAAATAATTCTTATCTATATATTTTAAACCAAATAAGTAACAAAATTCCCTTCAAAATGTAATAGTCTAGCATGGGTCTACATGTCTATAATCCTAGCACTCAGAAGGATGACAGGAAAATTTTGAGAATAAGATCATCTTGGACTACATGGAGATAACATATCTCACAAAACAAGTATAAAAAATTATGACATTCCTTTTAAAACATTGAGAGATGTTTATGATAGGATACTTCCACAAGAAGCTTACTCTAAATTCTATTCAGTAGAAATGAATATGCCTGAGGCAGGAGGAGTGATAAATATATTACATAAATAAGTTTAAAATATAAATATATAGTTTCTAACAAATATTTTTCTTATACTTTATTTCAAAACATATATATATATATATATATATATATATATGATAATAATAAAATTATGTTAAATGGTTTATACTCTAGGAAGAAATATCTACCATTATAATAATACTGAAAATAGGCAGGGACTAGGTAACCTTGACATAAATTGGATTTGATAAGGTCTAAGTGATAATTCTAAATAACAAGAATAGCTACATTGAACAGAGGTGTGTAGCAATGGGGGATGGCGAACTGGGAGTAGCCACCAGAACGTCCCAGATGCTAGGAAAGCAAGAGGCTCCTGGGACCCAATGAGGATGAGATTAGCTGAAATGCACAATGAAGGGGAGGGAGAACCTGTAAAGACTATATCCAGAAGTTTGTCAAAGCTGCCAGTTGGAGGATGGTGCCACCTGCTCATCTCCAAATTTTTAACCAAGAATTGCTCCTGTCTAAAGGAAATATGGGGACAAAATATGGACTAGAGACTGAAGAAAAGGCCATCCAGAGACTGCCCCACCTGGGGATCCATCCCCTAGGCAACCACCAGACCCAGGCACTATTGCTGATGCCAAGAATTGCCTGCTGGCAAGAGCCTGATATGGCTGTCTCCTGAGAGGCTCTGTCAGAGCCTTACTTATACAGATGCAGCTGCTTTCAGCCAACCATCTGACTGAGCACCAGGACCCCAATGGAGGAGTTAGGGAAAGGACTGAAGGAGCTGAAGGGGTTTCCATGGCCCCAACTGCATATGTAGCAGAGGATGGCCTCATCTAGTGTCAATGGGAGGAGAGGACCTTGATCCTGTGATGGCTTGATGTCCGAATGTAGGGGAATTCCAGGCCAGAGATATGGGAGTGGGAGGGGGGAGCAGGGAGAAGGGATATGGAACGAGAGTTACTGGAGTAGAAACCAGGAAAGGAGATAACATTTGAAATGTAAATAAAGGAAATATCCAATAAAAACCAAAATCAAATTTATACTCTAACATAAACCACAACATTAAGGTGGTATGATAGAAATAATTTTTTGCACATAAAAATTATTTAATATGAGAGTACATTAAAAGATGCCAATTAGACATTCAGGAAATCCTTTTAAAAGTAAGAGTTATTTGCCTTATCTGCAATAACATATTTGTAAGTAGACTAAAAACTAAACAATTGTCATGACTAACTAAAAATGAGCAATATATAAGTAAATAAACTTAGGGACGACATGTGCCTTAAATTCAAAGACACACATTTGAAAGTACAAAAGAACAATACTTCATGAAACTTAAACAATTCTTTAAGATGTGAACAATGCTGGGTCAGAAATTTTGACTATGCTTTAGTAATTGTTCCTCCACTTGGGGCCCTGTCTATTAGAGATGGACTCTGAGTTCCCTCTCCCCACTGTTAGGTATTTTGGCAAATAAGATATGAACTACCTTTACTAGGATTTCAAGAAAAAACATCTTATCATACACTGTGTAAAAAATATTTAATTCCATCCAGCAAAATGATATAAAATTATAAGCATACTTCTTCTACCAATCAATAGAATCCAAAAATAAGTAAAGACAAAGCTGACCTTCAGGGAGGAAGCAGGTGATTCACCGTTAACCAAAAAATAATACTCCTCAAAAAAAAAAAAAAATTCCTTAAGCTAATACATTGGAAACTTTGAGAGGAGAAACTTACAACTTTACAGAGGAGAACATAATTTCGAGATCTTGTTGATCCAGATTATTTGAAACTAACAAAATCAGGTTTTCCCTGATGCCACTGCAGTAGGACAGAGAGAACTAGGGAGGGGAAGAAGCTGTGTACAGTGAAAGTGAGACGTGACCTCGGAAATGTCTAATCCCTTGTTCTTTAAAGCTGCTGATGAACATATAAAGTAAAATTCCAACCTAGGTTTACACATGGGCACATTTTTCCTGACATTATCATTCAGAAAACCAAAACCAAAACAAGGCAAAACAAAAGTAAAAAGATCCATTGGTAATCCTACTGTTAGTATTTTGTTTGTCTTCTTCTTTTGATTTTGTTTTCCATCTGTCCAAATAGTGAAGTCATAAAATCATATATACAACTATCAACTGCTTTCCATCCAAGACAATGAGTTCAAGAATTAACACTTAAATAATTTTTATTTTCAAGTTTTGTGAAAATAATAGACTTCTCAATCCATGTTAGATAAATGATAATTTAGAAAGATTGTAGTACATTATCCATATAATTATCAAGTCTTTTTAATAATGATTATTTGAAGTACATTCAGAGCGTTCCTATGCCTATCTTTTTCCTGAATGACTGTTGACAATCTCCTTGATATAATTACCGTGACAGAGAGTATCTTCTTTGTTCACTTGCTTACTCTGAAAGGCAATGTGCTCTGACAGAAATGATCTGTCATCTGCAGCAGTAAATGCTACCACATAGCCCTTGACAGACTCTTCTGTATAGAAAAGCTAACTAATTAAGTTTATCACAAAATGTAAAGTGTGATACTGTCTCATGAAAGGCTCTTCCAAGCCTAACAAATACAGAGGCAGATGCTGGCGGCCAACCGTTGGACTGAGCACAGGTCCCCAATGGAGGAGTTAGAGAAAGGACTGAAAGAGCTGAAGAGATTTGCAACCCCATAGGAAGAAAAACAATATCAATCAACCTGACCCCCCACACACACCCGAGCTCCCAGAGACTAAACCACCAACCAAAGAGCACACATGGAGGGACCCATGGCCACAGCTGCATGTATAGCAGAGGATGGCTTTGTCGGGCATCAACGGGAGGAGAGGGCCTTGGTCCTGTGAAGACTAGATGCCCCAGTGTAGGGGTATGCCAGGACGAGGAGGTGGGAGTGGATGGGTGGGTAGCAGAGCACCCTCATAGAGGCAGGGGGATGGGGATGGGGTAGGTAGTTTCAGGAGGGGAAACCGGGAAAGGGGATAACATTTGAAACGTAAATAAAGAAAATATCCAATAAAAACAGAATTATGTATATTTACTTCTCATCATGTGAAAAGTTTAAGATTGGATTTCATCTTGCAGAATGAAATCAATATCTTTGCCTCTAGCAACAAAAGAGCATAGAGCATCGTGAGTAAGTGACTAATAGCTACTCTGTAGATATATAAGCAACATATATGATTTCCCCCAAATAATTGCTCAGAAATTTATTAATCAAATAAGAAGGAAGAAAACTGTGGTCTACCTATACAACCACTAACGAGGCCCACAGATATATCATTATACAAGAAGATGAAGAATTTGGTTTTAAAATGGGTCCATGGAGGCAGAAGAACTAACAGGTCAGGACAGGTCTCATCCACAGTGGGATGCATGCAACACTGTCTCAGGTAACCAAAACCGTAAAATATATTAAAATATCCCTACTTGCCTCGCCAAAATCAATGCAATTTTCAACCCATGTTTCCATTTTAATACATCTATAATAAAGCAACAGTTATGCGGCATTCACAAGAGACTAAATTATTTGTCTCTGCATAGTAGTTTTTGTCTTGCTTTAGAGTAATGAAGCAAGAGGTTTCATTTATTACTTCTTTCCAATTAAATCGAGGTATGAGATTCTGTATTCACAGTGTAAATTTATGACTACAGATTTGTCTTAAACCCTGGTACATGTATTTTAATACCTGAAGCTCATAGTATTAAATTTGTCAGTTTATCTGCCCATATAAGGTGGCTTTTTTTGTTAGTTGACTTGAAGAAAAATATAAAAGACGTTCTTTCTTGAGGGTATTTAAACAAGTGGGCATTTAAATAAATAGTTTCTCATAAAGGCAAAAATGTAATCACCTGCCAGTCTTGAAGAGAGTTCCCATGTGTGAACAAGAACTTAAACAGAACCATCTGTCTTAATTTTCTTACAGGTAATATAATAATTATTTCTGTATGAGGCATGCATCATTTTGTTTTTATTTCCAGCAGGATTGATCTGTTTCTATTGTACCTACTTTTAATATTGACCCATGAATCTTAGCCTATCAGTCAGGTTATCATGACAGTAGAATAGAATCCACAAACTCTCTGGTAAAAACTACTTATGCTTGTCATAAATTGTTTTGTGGTTCAGGAACCCTCTGAAATCAAATGCACCATTCTTCATGTACATTGTGAAAGATACTTTTCCTTTGCCCATGCTTCTATTTAACCTTACTCCCATAGAGTTGCCCAACACTGTTTTGGTCTCTAAGGCTCAGAGATAAATTCACTAAGCTCTATCCTATAGGGCTGTTCTTATGGAGTGTGTATCAAATGTTTCTCATGTATGCTGTTTCTACAGTTCTTGTTAAACAACTTTGAAGGAGTGTGTGATTTCAACTTTAGTGATAATTAAGCAACACGTATTCATGGATGGTCACTGGGTCCTTTGTTATGCTGAAATAAATATGTCTGTATCGGTTTATTTTGGGAGGTATGAATAACTTTTGATTATTAATTTAATCTATTGTAGGCACTCAATCTATGATCACCTCAAACATGAAATCAATAGATAATATAGAACTTCATCATTATTTCATAACAAATCCAATATAAAGTAACATTTAAAACAAGCTCATTAAGACAGCTTAATCCAAGGTTTCATGTGTTGTGTTCTGTGCTACTGTATACATTTGTGACTCAACATAAATATACATTCTCATTGTTCTATATGTGAGTAATATAAGATCAGGGTGAGAATGGGTTTGATATCACTTGTTTTGTACAGAGCCTAATTCTTGTTTTTCTATTGTATGTTCTTTCCTTGGGATAATCTCATATTTGGGATCTAGTTTTCCATCCTGTCAGTACATGCTGCGTTAGACTGGTTTGATTTTGTGGTTTCCTTCTTTGTTTATTTAATGCATTAATCTCAAATGTAGTAAGGTTATGAAATATTGGATCATTAGTAAATAAACTTTGCCAAGACATAATTCATTTAAAGCAAGGCATCAGAGCTGATAATAGAGTCCTCAAAAGTGTATGTACATAATCTAATGTATTTGCTGTGGTAATTAAGCATAAACTTATCTTCCTCAGACTTTGGAATAAGACTTAAAAATAAACTCACTCAGGCATCATAAAATTGAAGCAGTAAGAAATAAACATTAAGTTAAATTTAAACCCACAATTCTGTAACAGCAATATTTTATTTATTATAGTCATAATCCTATATGTTTACCTTCTTGTCGATGCAATGATTAAAATGTTTGTTACAATTTTGAATAAAATTATATGTGGTACTTTTTAAAATTAATTTTAAGGAGATCAGTAGATGGTTCAGTGAACAACAGCCCTTGCTGTGCAGATGTGAGAAACTCAAGCCAAAGCACTATATGTTACATCAACACTGAGGGATAGAGAGTGGCAGATTCTGTAGGCTTTCTTTTTAAACCACTTAAAGAATTTGCAGAACTTCCAGTTCAGTGAGATACTCCACCTTAAAGCAATAATATTGTAAGTATTAGAGAAAGACACCTGGTGTCCTTCTCTGGTCTTTACATTTTTGTGCTTGGTTTAATCCATTCACATACCTATATGAATGTACCATGCACACACACACACACACACACACACACACACGTGCAACCATATAAATAAAGAAAAAGATCATCTTGAATTAAATGAAAGATTAAATGAATGAAAAGATATTTAATATAATTTTAGTTCTAACTCAGGTGTTCTAATTATAATACTATTAAAGAATGAAATTTTAGTTGATTTTTTTTTTAGAATATAATTACACTACACCCCCTTGCCCTTTCCTTTTTTCCAGTGCTTTCCTCATACCTCTCACTTATGAAATCATGGCTTCATTTTCTTTCAATGTCTTACGTATATTATAATTATATCTAAGCTAGTATTATGCTTTTATAAATACAATCCGGTCAGTCCGTTTAGTGTTACTTGTATGTGTATGAGTGTTGGGGTGATGACTTTTATCAGATAACGAATTAAGAGTTCATGCATGGGGAAGACTATTTCTTCTATACTAGCATTGTTGTAGTTTTTTGCCTATGGATTTCTGTGGTCCATGTAAGCCTGTGTATTAGTACACTTATTAAAGGTTGTGCATCTTGTTTAGGCAACCATATCATTGAGATGTCATGGACGGAGTTTTCCTGTCATTTCATACCACAAGATCTCACTTCAGATAGCTGATCATCTGGGTCTCAAGGTATTTCTGCTTCCTCTCCCAAGATGCTCACTGAGTCCTGGTGCAGGACTTATGTTGTCATTAAGGTCTGATAGGCAACTATCACTAGATTGATACCAATTAATAAATTATATATTAAAATATTTATCTCTTTTGGTTCTATACTAAAATTACATGGGAATTAAAAACTCACTCCTCTCAGATATATTCTTAAATTTTACTAGATGTTTTATCTGATAGCTCAATACTTTATTCTGTCCAAGTTTCTAGAATGAGCAGTGCATACTGGTAGAAATTGCCATACACTGCTTAGGGTTCATTCTGTTAATGGTTCACCAAACATCTGTTCATCCCATTTACACAACTTTTTGCTTATTTTGATTTATTTTTTGAATTTGATATTTGAATGACTGAATAATCATTTTTCTTTTCCTCAAATTGTATTCTCAAACTTACACACACACACACACACACACACACACACGATA
This sequence comes from Rhynchomys soricoides, assembly GCA_019843965.1. NCBI lineage: Eukaryota > Metazoa > Chordata > Mammalia > Rodentia > Muridae > Rhynchomys > Rhynchomys soricoides. The sequence goes on from JADRCH010000263.1 coordinate 3,201,825, forward strand.
CTGACTTTCTAAAATATATAATATCTATAACTGTGGATATTTTAGGCTACTTCATGTTTTTTGACAAATTATAGACATTTTTTCTAATATTTTCTGATGACATAGAGCCTGTTACTTTTTTTGTGAGTGTCTTGGTCTTCCCTGTCAATTGATTTGAAGGTGTTTTTCTTTTACTACATTAATAATCTCAACACATGTGAAGTACTTTACCACTGTTGCTGTATTATAATGCACTCATCACAATTAAAACTTTGTTGAGGAAAATATACTATTCTGAAGATGTTGAAACAAGATTGGGTTTATTTGAACAGCTTTAAGAAAGAAGAATCAAGATTCTATGGAGCTGAATGTTTTTTCAATAAAAACACTTAGACCTTTCCTTTGAAATAATTTTAAATTATCCACAGTTTCCGAAAATAGCAAAGATTTCCTAATGATTCTTTCTGTGTCACAAATGCCAGCATCTCACATATCTATAACAAATTTAACAAGAACACAATACTAATATTGCTATGGCTTTAATGAGTCAAGTATAGACATTATTTAATCTCAATAATCATGTTCTTTTAAATAAGTTTGTTTTCATATCTATATTCTCATAATTAATATTATAAAAATATACCTGCCAACCCCCCTCCCAGATCCTACTCACCCTTCAGTTTCATGCTATACTCCCCCTACCTTTGGGTAAATACAAACATGGAAACAAGAAAGCAAAGAAATCTCAATAGTATATATACATTAAGGGCAGAGAAGATTACAATATGTATATAATCCACAAAGAGTTTTTTTCTGGGAATATTTTATATTACTTTGGATTAAGGCAAGAATTAAAAATAGATTATATGGCAAGTGAATATTAAAAACAAAGAATAATTATCTAATTTGATTCCTTAATAATAAAACTTATTTAGAAAAGAAAACAATTGGAAAGGGGAATACTTTCATGCCAAAAAGTACAAAGAAATTAAATTATTTAAATGTCCCTGGTATGCAATGCCTGGACATCCAAAGAATTTTGTTTTGTTTTTGTTTTTTTAAATCTGGAGTATGCATAGCATGCACTCTATCTAGCTGAGACAATGGTATGTAACTGTGAGGTATGATTAAAGTATCACACACAAGTCAAGTTTCAGGTCTTCAGTTCATATGAATGGACAGAAGATTTGGGGATTTTGAGGCAGGTTAGCAGCTCTGTCCTAAGGAAGATTCTGTACCACTTGTACAAGGGCACCACTTGTACATGAAATGTGCAGATTTGCTGCTGCCATTGTAGATTGTGAGGTCTCTCCAGCATTAGAGGAAAGGGTGTACTAAACCTTCTAGTGATCAGACACTCCTGCCCAATAAAGAGTTACATATTGGTAATCAACTTCTTTTAGCTTTATAATGTCTTAGCTTTCTAAGCAATGTAACACTGAAGATTGTAATGGCCTCCAGGAAATGCCAAGAGCACTGCATTAAGAACCACTGAACTTGAGTGTCTTTGAAGTCTCTTCAGTTCCATTATTCATGGGTCTGTGAATGCAGTACTTATAGTTATTTAAATTTTATACTTTGGTTGTTTCACTTTTAAATCCATATCACTAATATCCTTCGCTCAGCAAAGCTCTAACCAGGAGTAAGTGAAGTACACTTTAGAGATATTTTTTCTGTATCTTCTCCAATATTTTCTAATCAGTGGCTAACAAATAAGAGATTTTAAATTATCAAATATATCCTGCCTTGTGTTTTAGTTATTTATTTCATGAATATAGCATGATAAAATATTAATTTATTTCTAAAACATATTTTCCATGAGTTGTAAAACCATTTTGAAAATAACTTGGTTATGTAATTTTACAGAAACAAACTTGATGTTAGCTTAACTTTTGGCTGGGCTAGCAATTTGTCTTTAATCAAATTTTCGGAAATATAGAAAACTCTTCTGAGATACCAAGGTTTATGATGATCAAAACACAAGTTAAGATGAAAATGATTTAAGACTAGAACCTCTCTTACACACAGGATATAACTTAATGAAAGTAGACTTCTGAACTGAATTAGTTTTCTCACATAAAAAGTGAATAATTTGTAAAGTTTGAATAATGTCCTTTGTCAATTCATTTTTTCTAGTTATATTCATATGATAATGAAAAGTTAATTTTCCCATTTGGACAAAATTTCTCAATATTCATTTACACTCACAGTGACCAAGAAATAGTAAGGCTGATCAGCTTTTAGTTTGATAGTGATATAGTATTTATCATGGATTGAATAAAAATACATATAAAATTATTTAATATTAGATATCAGAATATTTACAAATAATTGAATATTATAATTAAATAATTATAGAATATATATTCCATAATATTATCATTAAATAATTATAGAATAGATGTTCTATAATTGTAGAATTATATCTATTCTATAATTATTTGTGCTTTTGCAGAAGAGATTGTTGAGCAGTTAAGGTTCTGCTCTTGCAGAAGATCTGAGTGGAATCCTCAGAATCTATATAACAAATACAACTGCTAATAATATGTAACTCCATTTCCAAGAGAATCTACAGACTCTTCTGGGCTTGGGACACTGGACCTGAAAGTGTTAAATAGATATATATTCAAGAGAATTTCTATACATAAAATGATTAGTTTTATTTTTTTTAATTATCAAGCTGCTTGGAAGTTACAATTACTTAGATATTCATGTTAATGGAATGTGTTATAGCTTTATGAAGAGTGGGTACAATATTAGATTTGTGACCTGAATACATATTTAAGGTTAGGTAGGAAGTGTCCTTTATAGCCTCACCTCTCTTGATAAAACTTAGGAGTTTGTTTTTTTTTTTCGCCCTCAGTGTCTATTATATAAAACAGGAAAGAAAATAATAGTAACTAGATTGGTGTTCTGCACTTTTGTAAAATGCAGTGGTTTGCAGACAGCTGCTGGATAGTAAGTGTTGCTGAGGTTCAATTAGTATTTGTGTATAAAGTACCTTAAGACAATGGACAGGGATTACAGACAAGGGTTGCTCTCAATTCAATAACATATTGGCGTATGTGGGTATTTTTGCTTTTTACTATACTTATCCTTATTGTCAATTCAATATCAATAGTAAAATAAATGTATAGTTGAGAATGAATCCGTCTCATTCATATGATGAATACACTAGAGTTACTTATAATTTATCAAAATTAATAGCACTTTCTTCTGGAGCTGTATTTATAGGCTCTTTCTAAGCTGTCTGAGGTGGGTTGACAGTTGATACAGGCAGGCATCTCTCTGAGTTCTAGGCCAGCCTAGTCTACAAAGCAAGTTCTAGGACATCCAGGGTTACACAGAAAAATATGTCTCAGAAAACAATCAAAACCAACAAACCAACCAGAGTACTCCCTCCACATTAATATTTTAATTCAGATCATTGTGCACCATCACCATTGACACGATATGACAACTCAGTGTTCTTGGTTAACTGCAAAATTCACCCGTCAAGTTCTTAATTAATGTCACCTTACCTACTTTCAACCCTATTCTCACTGCCCCGTTTATTTTACAACCAAAACCTATTACAAGCCTTACTAAAACTTGACACAGTAGAAATGTGATGGTATTGGCCTCCTATTTCATGCTATGCTACTTCAAATTCGCATTTATACACTGAAGGCCATATGATGCCCTATCAGGGAGGAAAATAAACAGGAAGAAAATTCATTGAAATCTACTAGAGAAAAACAAGAGTGCAATTTGCCACCCAGCATGCCCTCCAATACACACACACAAGAACTTGTCATAACCATCTGTAGGTCTGTTTATAAGAGCTTGCAAGCAGGACAGAAATCAGAGGAAGTCTGTCTGATGTAATAAATGTGTAGGAGTTTGCAAGAAATACATCTTTAGCAGATATGGGCAAGTCTGTTTGCAAGGGCAAGCAAACTTGGATCAACAAAAGTTCTTTGGTGCCTCAAGTTTATTTTCAGTTTTAATGTTCAGAAACATGCCATGGCATTAAATGGTGTACCACACAGACAGATACTACTTGTATGTTCTGTGTGTTCCAGTAATATTTTTAGGTAATAATACTGATAATATTGTAATGATAGATTCAGTTAAAAAGAGTCAACTCCTTTTCGGACAGATTTAATGTTTATTGCTGTACATCTAGTGTTAATGTTTCTGTTTATTTCACAGATGAAATGGAAGTCCTTATAGTGACATGGTTGAGAAACACAAGCAGAGCAGAATGAGTGATGGCGACACACTATAATGTCTAATGGTCTAGAGTCAAGTGTCATGTCAATGAAAGAGTTATGAGATACCACCTGTACACTATTGCTCAACCACTTACTGAATGCCAAGCAGTAAGTACATTCAGCAAATTGAATATTAACTATTTTTAGAGCATAACGTGCCTCTTTAAAAGAGAGGTCTTGATAACAAACCAAGTCTACTGTTGTTTCTATACCCTGGCACAATTCATGGATATTTTATTCAGTATTTTTTAAGGAGCAAAAAATTTGGTCCTTTATTGATGTTTTCTAGAAATAGATTGTAATGTCCGTGATGATAGGAAGCTATTGCCTCTCTCGCAATGACCCCTATGTCAGCATGGTTTCTTACTTTTCTATCTTGCCTCAGAAAAGCAGGCTTCTGTAAAAGCAACTGCACATATCTGTGGAGTACACTCTACTTTTAGGCTCCCTTAGTTCTTTGCCCCAACATCTTTAGACTATAAGTTTAGTGTATAAATATTTTAGCAAAATGCTCCACATATGTGATGTTTGTTGTACTTTGAATCATAATATCAAAATGTAAAAACTATCTAATTGTTCGGAGTGACAGATTTTGTATAATTTAACAACTCTGCCCTCTAAGGAATGTCTGTTCCTACCATCTCAAATATTTTCACCATAGAAAATAATTTCTTAAATTCCATGATCTTTTACATGCCCCCCTTCTTCTTTAATGCTCTATTTCCTAATGGAGTTTGATCCTTCAGATAACAACTGTTTGAGATTCTTGCATCTATGCAGCCTCATCCCTTTAGCATATCTCAAATGTTCCCAAAACTTTACAAGTCTTTTCTTGCCTTTTTCTATTATTTTAAGCACAAACACAGGTTTATTGGGTCAGTTCTCAAACTGGTTCACCAGTTCCAAGGAACAAGACCAGGGAAGTCATTATGCACACAGGGAGAGAGTGGGTGTGGAGGAGAGAAATTAGGAAAAAAAGAGTGCTGAGAGGCAGAGAGAAAGAGAGGGAGGGAGAGAGAGAGAGAGAGAAAGAGCATAGAGAGAGCAAGAGCTACAAATCCTTTTCTAATCTCTTTCTGTTTCTCTGTGTCTTTGCCCGTTCTATGTCTCTAGCTCTCTCTCTGTCTCTCTGTCTCTCTATCTCTCTGTCTCTCTTTCTCTTTCTCTGCTCTGTGTGTGTGCTTGTGCACACATAAATTAATCATGAAGAGCTTCTATAAATAAATTAAATAGCATGATATCTGGCTAAAGCTTTGCTGACAAACCCAAATGCTGAAGAATCTCAAAGACCTATCCCTTCCTTCTGGCTAGGCATTTTATTACTGTCTAAACTTGTAAACAAAATGATGAAAATTTTAGTTCAGACTGGAGAAATGGGTAAAGATTACAGACACTTTCTGCTCCTTCAGTGGACAATTCCCATCACCTGTAGGTGTTAACTTACAACATTCTTTAACTACAGGAGATCCAGTGCCCTCTCCTGACTTATGTGTGTACCCACATACATTTGCATACTCAAACAGAGATACACACATTTACACATTGAAATATCAAATGTTTTAAAAAAACAACGTTGACATTTTATTAATTACATAGAAAATAATGTTTCTTGAGTAATATTTAAAATTTAACAGGGTTAGAGATTAGCAACTTTAGTTTACTGATTCTTAAAAAGAAATGAACGGATAATTCATATCAAAGAATGATTACCTTTATGAACTGACTTAGTCGCAAAGACATCACTATTCTGTTTCCTAAAATAATTCTCCAAATTTAAGCACTTATTTCTACTAAAGAATTTGGCATTTCCCCATTGGGGGTGTCTATAGTATGAAAATTGGTAAAATTACTTCTTAGAAACTGCAAAAAATTATATTAATAAGTGTGGGTTGTGAGAACTGTTTACAGTTCCTCTCAGTAGCTACCTGAAATGCCATGTAGGACTTTGCTATTATTACTTATTAGATCAGTCTGCTGATGTGACCTTTTCTTTTGGAACTGTGTAGAAGGATATTTCTTCTGTATTCCACCATTCCAATACAGATGCATTCATTTTTTAATAGTCCATGATGCTTTCTTGAACACTCTAGAAGTGTTAAAATTTTGTCACCTCTCAAGTTTTAGCCCTTAATGCAAAAAAGTGCTCAGTAGTACAAAAATATTTTAAGATGGTATAACATAGCATTTTAAAAGCACTTTAATATGAAGATGTATATTACTATTATTATTATTATTATTATTATTATTATTATTATTATTATTTAATCTTTTTTACAATACAGTCCCTCTCCTGGTCGGCCCTGGTCTCTCCTGGTGTGCCCTCCTTTACTTATCTCATTCCTACTCCCCAGTCTCCAGCAGGATGTGCCCACCCCTGCACCCCCAACCCACCAGACCTCCCCACTCCCTGGTGCTTCAAGTCTCTTGAGGATTAGGTGTGTCTTCTCTCACTGAGGCTAGACCAGGCAGCCTTTAAATATTACTTTTTTCCAAATTATTTTTATTAAATGGCTTAACTCACATTCCTGATTTTATCATCACAAGATCATTGGAATGAAGAGTGAATGAAGACAATGTCTAACTATGTAGCACACAGAAAGAAGGATTTGATAAAGCTCTAATATGCATTAAGAGTTTGTCTTAGTTAGATTTTATTGGTCTGAACACACACCATGACCAAAGCAAGTCATATAAAGGACAGCATATATTTGGGACTGGCTTCCAGTTTCAGAGGTTCAGTCCATTATCATCAATCAGGAACATGGCAGCATCCAGGCAGGCATGGAGCAGGAGAAGCTGAGAGTTCTACATCTTCATCTGAAGGTTGCTAGCAGAATACTGATTTCCTGACAGCTAGGATGAGAGTCTTAAATCCACACCCATAGTGACACGCCTACTTCAACAAGGCCACACACCCAAATAGTGCCACTTCATGGGCCAAGCATATTCAAACCACAACAGAGTTATATGTTGTTACTTTATTTGCAAGGATATACTCATAATCACTCTAAGGATGAGTTCAATAGAGACATCCACACACTCATTTATCAAATAATGGAATTCTTAAGTTGATAAGTAAATGTTGTCTGACATTTTCTGGAGTGGCATTGGTTGACATAATGCCATTCTTGGAGAGAAATCTGAAATTATCTTCCTGTTTGTAAGAGGTTGCCACATACACAGATTCTGAGAGTGAGATTTGTGTGTACAGGTCAATTAGTGGCTATTGGACTCTGGAACATTGAGCAAAGCCAACACCACCTGTTCAATGGAAAAATCATCGCCTGCAGTGTGAGTGGACAATCTGTGTTGGCAGAGTGTATACCTCTCATGCTAAAAGCATACATTTCATAAATTCCATTATTTTCCTACATGGTGTTATATGTTTGTAAGCTTTCATTTGAACAGGTAAGGGATTAAAAATCTCCGCATCTTAGGGAAAAATCTTTTGTGTACATATGAAAGATTTTTTTCAAATTAACGCTAAAATGGGTTTAAGAAAATCTAATATTCTATTATTAAAACCTTGTGAGCATTAATAGGAGGTTGAGACCCATATGGTTTACATAGTGAGAGCTTGTGTCAAAGACACAAAAATCAATCAATCATTCACTTGGGTAGCCAATTTAAAATGTTCACATCTATTTTGTAAGGACTCATCCTTGTCTTATATGAATTGCTAGAGAAATGATAGCACCCCACTCTCCTTTTGTAAAATAAATATGCAGAAATAAGAAACCATAACTCCAATATACTGTTTTAAGAAAATTTATTTTTGTTTACATAGACAATATTAATTTATTAGTTTAATTAATATTTAATTAATGTAATTAATAATAATTTCATATAACATATAATAGTGAAATCCATTTGAGTTTCTCTCTTTTATATTCATTATTTTGTTTACTTGGAGATATATAAAAGGATATTTCTAGAATATTAATATTTTCATATTTTATATCACTATTGTTGATTTTACATACATAATTTCTTTTAAAAATGTGATGGAATGCTTTAAGCTGTTTGGAAATCTTTGTTTAGAGAACTGAAGGGTCAGCAGGGACTGAGGAACAGCTGGGAGGTAAGAGCCTGCTGGCTTCCACCTGTGGCAGGAGACCTCTGCCTGGGCCACCAGACCTCCGTAGCCAAACAGCACAGGAAGAAAGCGAGCCACCCACTTTTGTGGAAAAGACAGCAACAGGAGGACTCCAGACACAGGGACTGAGGAACAGCCGGGAAAGAGAACTGGTCTCCAAGGAATACTGACACCTGAGCCTGTAGAAAAGACAAGCCACAGTCAGAGAAAGAAAGACCAGCTAACACCAGAGATAACCAGATGGTGAAAGGCAAGGGCAAGAACACAAGAAACAGAAACCAAGACTACTTGGCTTCATCAGAACCCAGCTCTCCCACCACAGCCACCCCTGGATACCCCAACACAACAGAAAAGGAAGACTCAGACTTAAAATCACTTATCAAGAGAATGATAGAAGATTTTAAGAAGGAAAAAAATAACTCCCTTAAAGAAATACAAGAGAACACAGGTAAACAACTGGAAGCCCTTAAAGAGGACACACAGAAATCCCTTAAAGAATTAAAGGAAAATACAATCAAACAAATGAACAAAACCATTCAGGTATTAAAAACAGAAATAGAAACAATAAAGACATCACAAAGGGAGACAACCCTGGAGTTAGAGATCATAGGAAAGAAATCAGGAGTCATAGATGCAAGCATCACCAACAGAATACAAGAGATGGAAGAGAGAATCTCAGGTGTGGAAGATACCATAGAAAACATGAGCACAACAGTCAAAGAAAACACAAAATGTGTAAAGCTCCTAACCCAAAGCATCCAAGAGATCCAGGATGCAATGAGAAGATAGAACCTAAGGATAATAGGTATAGAAGAGAGTGAAGATTCCCAAATTAAAGGACCAGTAAATATCTTCAACAAAATTATAGAAGAAAACTTCCCTAACCTGATGAAAGAGATGAAAATAAATATACAAGAAGCCTACAGAACGCCAAACAGACTGGACCAGAAAAGAAATTCCTCTCATGACATTATAGTTAAAACACCAAATACACAAAACAAAGAAAGAATATTAAAAGCAGTAAGGGAAAAAGGGCAAGTCACATATAAAGGCAGACCTATCAGAATTACACCAGACTTCTCACCGGAGACTATGAAAGCTAGAAGATCCTGGACAGATCTCATACAGACTCTAAGAAAACACAAATACCAGCCCAGGCTGCTATACCCAACAAAACTCTCAATAATCATTGATGGTGAAACCAAAATATTCCATGACAAATCCAAATTTGCACAGTATATTTCCACAAACCCAGCCCTACAAAGAATAATACGTAGAAAATGCCAACTCAAGGAGGGAAACTACACTCAAGAAAAAGCAAGAAAGTAATCTTTCAACAAACTCAAAAGAAGATTAGCCACATAAACAACATCAAAAATAACAGGAAATAACAATCACTATTCTTAAATATCTCTTAACATCAATGGTCTTAACTCCCCAATAAAACGACATAGACTGACAGACTGGATCCATAAACAGGGCCCAGCATTTTGCTGCATCCAGAAAATGTACCTCCATGTTAAAGACAAACACTACCTCAGAGTAAAGGGCTGGAAAACAGGCAAATGGCCCCAAGAAACAGGCTGGAATAGCCATTGTAATATCGGATAAAATTGACTTTCAACCAAAAATCATTCAAAAAGATAAAGAAGGACACTTCATTCTCATCAAAGGAAAAATCTACCAAGAAGAACTCTCATTTCTGAACATCTATGCCTGAATGCAAGAGCTCTCACTTTCATAAAAGAAACTCTACTAAAGCTCAAAGTACAAATTGAACCTCACACAATAATAATGGGAGACTTCAACACCTCACTATTAACAATGAACAGATCTTGGAAACATAAACTAAACAGAGACACAGTGAAACTAACAGATGCTATGAACCAAATGGGTTTAACAGATATCTTTAGAACATTTCATCGTACATCAAAAGAATGTACCTTCTTCTCAGCACCTCATGGTACCTTCTCCAAAATTGATCATATAATTGGTCACAAAACAAACCTCAAGCGATATAAGAAGATTGAAATAATCCCATGCCTCCAATCAGATCACTACGGATTAAAGTTGGTCTTCAATGGCAACAACAATAACAGAAAGCCCACATACACATGGAAGCTGAACAATGTTCTGCTCAATTATAACATGGTCAAGGAAGAAATAAAGAAGGAAATTAAAGACTTCCTAGAATTTAATGAAAATGAAAGTACAAGTTAACCAAACCTATGGGACTCAAAGAAAGCAGTGTTAAGAGGAAAAGTCTTGGCTCTGAATGCCTCCAAAAAGAAACTGGAGAGAGCATATAGTAACAACAGCACACCTGGAAATTATAGAACAAAAAGAAGCTAATACACCCAAGAGGAGTAAAAGGAAGGAAATAATCAATTTAAGGGCTGAAATCAACCAAGTGGAAACTAAAAGAACTATACAAAGAATCAAGAAAACCAGGAGCTGGTTCTTTGAGAAAATCAACAAGATAGATAAACCCTTAGCCAGATTAACCAGAGGGCACAGAGACAGTGTGCAAATTAATAAAATTAGAAATGAAAATGGAGATATAACAACAGACTCTGAGGAAATTAAAAATATTATCAGATCCTACTACAAAAGCCTATACACAACCAAATTGGAAAATCTGGAGGAAATGGACAAGTTTCTAGACAGATACCAATTACCAAAGTTAAATCAGGATCAGATAAACAGTTCCATAACCCCTGAAGATATAGAAGCAGTCATTAAAAGTCTCCCAACCAAAAAAAAAAAAAAAAAAAAAAAAAAAGCCCAGGACCAGATGGGTTCAGTGCAGAATTCTATCAGACCTTCAAAGAAAACCTAATACCAATACTCTTCAGTCTATTCCACAAAATAGAAACGGAAGGAACACTACCCAATTCATTCTATGAGGCCACAGTTACACTGATACCAAAGCCCCATAAAGACTCAACAATAAAAGAAAACTTCAGACCAATTTCCTTTATGAATATCGATGCAAAAATACTCAATAAAATTCTTGCAAACCGAATCCAAGAACACATCACAACGATCATTCACCATGATCAAGCAGGCTTCATCCCAAGGATGCAGGGATGGCTCAATACCTGGAAATCCATCAATGTAATCCACTACATAAACAAACTCAAAGAAAAACACCACATGGTCATTTCATTAGATGCTGAAAAAGCATTTGACAAAGTTCAACATCCCTTCATGATAAAAGTCTTGGAAAGATCAGGAATTCAAGGAGCATACCTAAACATAGTAAAAGCAATATACAGCAAACCAGTAGCCAACATCAAACTAAATGGAGAGAAACTTGAAGCAATCCCACTAAAATCAGGAACTAGACGAGGGTGCCCTCTCTCTCACTATCTATTCAATATAGTACTTGAAGTTCTAGCTTAAGCAATCAGACAACAAAAGGAGATCAAATGGATACAAATTGGAAAAGAAGAAATCAAAATATCACTATTTGCAGATGATATGATGGTATACTTAAGTGACCCAAAAAATTCCACCAGAGATCTGCCACAGCTGATAAACAACTTCAACAAAGTGGCTGGATACAAAATTAACTCAAGCAAATCAGTAGCCTTCCTATACTCGAAGGATAAACAGGCTGAGAAAGAAATTAGGGAAATAACACCCTTCACAATTGTCACAAACAACATAAAATATCTTGGTGTGACTCTAACCAAACAAGTGAAAGATCTGTATGACAAGAACTTCAAGTCTCTGAAGAAAGAAATCCAAGAAGACCTCCAAAGATGGAAAGATCTCCCATGCTCATGGATTGTCAGGATTAATATAGTTAAAACGGCCATCCTACTGAAAGCAATCTACAGATTCAATGCAATCCCCATCAAAATCCCAACTCAATTCTTCATAGGCTAAGAAAGAGCAATTCTCAAACTCATATGGAATAACAAAAAACCCAGGATAGCAAAAACTATTCTCAACAATAAAGGACTTCTGAGGGAATCAGCCTCCCTAACTTCAAGCTGTACTACAGAGCAATAGTGATAAAAACTGCATGGTATTGGTACAGTGACAGGCAAGTAGATCAATGGAATAGAATTGAAGACACAGAAACGAACCCACACAATTATGGCCACTTGATCTTTGACAAAGGAGCTAAAACCATACAGTGGAAAAAAGACAGCATCTTCAACAAATGGTGCTGGTTCAACTGGTGGTCTACATGTAGAAGATTGCGAATTGATCCATTCCTATCTCCCTGTACAAAGCTCAAGTCCAAGTGGATCAAGGACCTCCACATAAAACCAGATACACTGAATCTAATAGAAGAGAAAGTGGGGAAAAGTCTTGAACACATGGCCACAGGGGAAAAGTTCTTGAACAGAACACCAATGGCTTGTGCTCTAACATCAAGAATTGACAGATGGGACCTCATAAAATTACAAAGCTTCTATAAGGCAAGGGACACTAGAAATAGGACAAAAACGGCAACCTACAGATTGGGAAAAGATCTTTACCAATCCTACATCCAATAGAGGGCTAATATCCAATGTATACAAAGAACTCAAGAAGCTAGACTCCAGAGATCCAAATAACCCTATCAAAAAAATGGGGAAGAGAGCTAAACAGAATTCTCAACTGAGGAAACTCGAATGGCCGAGAAGCACCTAAAGAAATGTTCAACATCCTTAGTCATCAGGGAAATGCAAATCAAAACAACCCTGAGATTTGACCTCACACCAATCAGAATGGCTAAGATCAAAAACTCAGGTGACAGGAGATGTTGGCGAGGATGTGGAGAAAGAGGAACACTCCTCATTGCTGGTAGGAATCCAAGTTGATACAACCTCTTTGGAAATCAGTTTGGCGGACCCTCAGAAAAAGGAACATAATACTACCTGAGGAGCCAGCTATTCCACTCCTGGGCATATATCCAGAAGATGCTCCAACATGTAATAAAGACACATGTTCCACTATGTTCGTAGCAGCCATATTTATAATAGCCAGAAACTGGAAACAACCCAGATGTCCCTTAACAGAGGAATGGATACAGAAAATGTGGTACATTTACACAATGGAATACTACTCAGCATTTAAAAATAATGACTTCATGAAATTCACAGACAAATGGATGGATCTTGAAATTATCATCCTGAGTGAGATAACGCAGTCATAGAAAAATGAACATGGTATGTACTGACTATTAAGTGGTTATTAGCCCAAAAGTTCGAAATACCCAAGAGTCACTTCACAGCAACAGTAGGGCGGAGTGGAAGGTCCCAGATGGAGGACTTGGAGAAGTGAGTGATGGAGCTGAGGTAGTTTGCATCCCCAGAAAGGCAGCAACAGTGGCAACTGGACTGACCCCCTGATACTCCTGGAGACTTATCCACCAACCAAAGAATACACATAGAGTGACCCATGGTGCTGGCCACAAATGTGGCAGAGGAGGGTCTTGTTAGACATCAGGGGGAGGAGAGGCCCTTGGGCCTGAGAGTATTAGGTCCCCCAGTATAGGTGAATGCCAAGGAGGGAAGATGAGAGTGGGTTGGTGAGTGGGTGGGGGAATTCCCCCATAGAGTCAGGAGAGGAGGGAGGGAATAGGGAGGTTCCAAAGGAGAGATCTGGAAAGGGGAAAACATTTGAAATGTAAATAAAGTAGGAAACAAAAAGAGAGAGAACTGAAGGGTCACTGCTTATCTTGGGTGACCATTGCTGACCTGATATAAGAACATAAATCATTTGAAGTCAATGGATATTAGATATTTTTTAAGGTATTGAGCAATATGAGGTATTAGTATATGTCAGCAATATCATTGCACAATACAGTCTTAAACCATACTTTTATGTATTTTCTAAAATGAGAATCAATTTTATCAGCTTGGAAAAGATACAATCTAAAAATAAATAAACACATCCTTAGGGGAAACAGGCATAGCTTTTTTTCAAGGCATGGAGAATCAGTATTGCTATCTAATTTTAAGGACTTCCTACTTTGGCTTGCTAACACTTGAATTGTCTCTTTTATACTATATTTTTTATTATTTTAAGTGCTCATGTACATGTGCATATGTGTGTATGCCTATTTCTGTGTCTATATGTATCTGCATGAAAACATTTACTAATAGAGGCCAGAGGTAGTGGGTCCCAAAGGATCTGCAATTACAGGCAGTTGTGAGCTGTTTCATGTGTATCCTGGGAACCAAACTTGACTCTTTACCATATATTGACTTTAAATTAATACAACAATCTAATCAAGTAATTAAATGTCAGATTAAGGATGATTTGTGAATAATAAGATGTAGATTAAGAAATTTGTTCTCAGGAATTAACCCATAGGGAAAAAATAATGGGTCTTGATTTCTGTATCTCTAGACTCTTGGAAAGCTTCCTAGATAGTTGATTTTTGACCTTAAGCTTTTATTTTTTTGGTGAAGTTGAAATTTCACAACATGAAGCCTCTGAGTGGCAGGGTTTTGCCTTAGGATACTTTTTCTATTGTTCCAGTGTAGCCTAGGGCATTTCTCTTGAGTGGTGCTGATTCATTTACCAATTACAACAGAGTGCCTGTTATCTGGAAAACTTCTATGCTTCTTGTTGTGATAAAATATAGTGTAAGAGGGAAAAAAAAGGTCTCTTCTGGCTCCAACTTCCATGTTACAGGACATTATAGCACAGGGATAAGGAAGCAGGAGCTTGAAATAGCTGGTATCATTCCAACCACAGTGAAGAATCAGAGAACAATAACTGCTTATTTACCATCTTTTTAAAAGTTGTTTTCTGCCAAGGCAATAGTCCAGCCCACAGTCATGATGGCCCTTTCACATTAATAATCCCTCATATATGCACATAGAGACCTATCTCTCCAGTGAGTATAGATTTTGACAAGCAAGCAATTATCCCTAACCATTGTATCCACGTTTAAGAGTTATTCTTAACCAGAGAATGCATGACTGTTGTGTACCCCAATTTCTTCTGCAATAAAAACTTTTCTGTGTTAAGTATTTTAAATACTCTGGGTGTTTTAAAATAAGGTGGAACATTCTATCTCTCAGGGAAGCTCTTTAAGACTCATAAAGTTCTAAAGAGAGCATCCTTAAAATGCTGAGCAGACTCAACTCATAAATCTCAGGAAATCCCTGAAACTGTCCAGATACACAAGGTCTGTCTTGCAATCAAGGTTATATAAGAAATAACCACTGCTTAAGAAATACCATCAAACAAGCTGAGCTGGCTGGAAATGATGCTGAGAGTAAGCAAACTGCCTGGAGATAATAATCTCTAAATTTTTGTGCTTCCTGAAAATTAAATAGCTAGATCTAGGGTTCAAGCTTTCATGCCTGGGTTGTTACCCATGCTGAAGTAGGCTTCCAACAAAGTAACTTACTTTAAGTTATTCCTACCTATAAATTGCCTACCATGTGTCCTACTCAAGTGATCCTGGTAAACTATTGATTCCCCCTGCAGGAATTTGGTGATAGCCTTAATTTGGTCTTCCCTATCTGGGATAAATAGATTTTTGTTCACATCTGCTCATTAACAGTGTCAAATAGCAATGATATATGAAGGACTGAGTTAAAAGAGAATGTATGTATTGTTAACAAAAATGTAAAGTTTGAAATTTATATGTGATTAATGTAAATTGGGAGAGATAATTCAGTGTTTCCAAATTCAAATTTATAAGAGCTTGCCTATTATTACAGCATTCAGGAGGCTAAGAAAGAATATTATATATTATATAGAAAAAATGTTCTCCCAGGGAACAGGAGAAAAAGAGAGAGAGAGAGAGAAGAGAGAGAGAGAGAGAGAGAGAGAGACAGAGAGACAGACAGAGAGACAAAGGGGGAGGAAATGGAGAAGGAAAGAGAGAGAATGAGTACAAAATAAAATAAATAATAAATAAATTTCAACTTTTTCATTCATGTGATTATATCATTATAAGAGTATTATAAAATACAAATAATACATGAGATAATTTTTAAAAAAGAATCAATAAATGCACCTACTATCAAAATTACACATTGAAATATACAATTTGAAGACTTAGAATAATTTTCTACAGTTTGTCTTATTACATTAAATTCAGAATTTAATATATAAAGCGAGCAGCAAAAGAGATAAAATTCTTATTTTTCAAGTTTTCTACATAGAAGTATCAGGTTTTTTTTTTTAAGTTTTGATGAAATGATACATTTTGAAAACAGAGCTTTAATGAACTATTTTCTTAAATTGCCAAATTTATAAAATTGCAGATCCTCACCGTGATGAGAAGAAAACATCTGTAATTATTCAAAATACAGCATTAATCAAATTAGTAGGCTCCAAGCCCTGCTGTGAATTATATTTTAAAAACAAGATAGAGACTGTCAATCTAAAAATTCTTTTCTTCTAAAGAATCTTTTCAATAGAAGCTATGTTGTGAAGTTAGCAGAACCCCCATTACTTCTACTGCATCCCAAATGGAGGCCCTGATAATAATAGTGTTACCTATGGCACTCTTGAAATATTCTCTGGTATTTTTAGCAGTTCTTCTGCTTCACTCTTCTTCGGAATAATCAACAATACACAACACGTTTATTGACTGAAAGCTATTCCCAGGAACTGTAAAGTCTGTTGTTTACAGCTGCGAGGGAGTAGGAGCAAAATGTTACAAAATCATCAAAGTAAATCCCGGAACGTACCGTAAAGTTGGTGTGGGATCAAATAGTTCAATGGTTTTAATGTCTATGTGGATGCTTTTGTAAAAGACAAAAATTGTCAGTAGAAAGAAGACAGATGAAGAAATTGTGTCTAGGAATAGATAGCATACTTATAAACACAACATTTGTGAAAAGGCTAGATAGAGGTAGATAGAGATGCATTATCTGTGGCAAAGACATTTTATTCAAGGTTTCTATGTCAAAGACTCCAGCCAAGATACAAGTAAACTCCATATATTCCTATCCTATTAAAAATTTATACAACTTACATATTGGGAATAGAGCCAACTAAAGCAAGTGCCTGTCAGGAGAAAAGATCCCCTTTCTTCTTGGTGGCCTTTCAGGGAATATGCTCTCTCTCTCTCTCTCTCTCTCTCTCTCTCTCTCTCTCTCTCTGTGTGTGTGTTTTCTCAAAGAAGTTTAAGTGTTTCTCTACTTCATTTATCATTATACATTGATATCAGTTTTCAAATCTATTTTACATTTTATATTTCTTTCTGAAAGTGTCCCACATCACCATCTTTACCTCCTCTGTGTGAACTTCCAGCTCAATAAACTGTAAATATATTTTTAATTATAACTTTCATAGAGGATGACATGCATAGTAACATGATCTTAAGGTTAGAAAGATCTTCTGATCTCAAATACTGCTCGTGTGAATTAGAGGGTAAAAAATGACCATGGCTCGGTTTTTTATGGCAAGTGAAACTTAGAATCATTGCCATAGTTAAATTGATGTATTTGTCTACATTCTACGTAATAGTTTTCCATTCCAATTTTTATTTTCATCAAATTTATTACTTTTAGGTGTATGTCATGATAAAACAAAACAAACAAAATACCACTCAATACTCTTTTTAATATTATAGTAATTACAATTTTATCACAAAATATTTATAGAATTTTTCTTTATCTTACATTATATGGGTACATCTTGGCTAGGAAAAAAAAATCCTGTTCCTTCCTTTTATAACAGTTGTTCAGACTCTTGCCAGGAGCATGATAATGCCTGAACATTCTATGTAAACAAGATGATGATGACTGGTTTTAGCAACGTACTTTAGATGAAGATGTTACAGGACAATTGTTATAGGGAAATTTTAAATAATAAAAGAAAGATACATTGCATCAATAATATAATTTTTTAGTCAGTCTCTGACCACTGGCAAGAGTTAAATATGCATTAGTACTCTTCTTTTTCCTCCTCTCAATTTTTAAGATTAAAGATTTTAATATTGTCATTATAATTGCATTATTTTTTTTGTTTATTTATATTGTGTATTTATGAGAGAGAGAGGCACAGAGAGAGACATAGGGAGAGACAGACAGAGTCAGGGAGACACAGAGACAGAGAGGCAGAGAGAGAGAGAGAGATAGCACATATGCATGCCTGTGCACATACTATCACATACATGTGGAAGCTTGAGTATGAATTGTGAGAGTCTGTTTGCTCCTGCCACATGAGTGCCAAGGACTGAACTCAGATCTCTAGTTTGGGCACTGCCTGCTTTACGATTTTACCATTGCCAATCGATTTGCGATAAGGGAAGGTGATGATTCACCAAGTACAGCATCATTCATTATTCAGGCTGCTCTAAGAGGAAGATTTATGATTCATTCTAATCATGTCTTTTGTTAAACTCTGGAGTAAAATTGGTATTCTGGAACTCAACAGATGTGAAAACACTTGAACAGCTGTTTAATGACAGCAGTTTCCCGGCTTCTTTCTGTATAGTTTAGTGATCCAGAGTAAGAATCGTTAAGTCTAAGTAAATCAATGCCAAGTCTGTGCTGAAGGGATGAGAGAGATCACTCAGAGCTGAAAAGAACACACAGCTCTTGCAGAGGACCAGAATTTATTTTCTAGCACCCATGCTTGTCAGATGCTAACCTCTTTTAACTCCAGAAGATCTGACGCCTTCCTTTTGCCTCCTTAACCACTGCATCCATATGTACATTCCCATACAAAGATACACAGATGAGAATAAAATAGATATTTAAGGCTGGATAAAAGAATTAGAGATGTGTGACACAAAGCAAAGAAAGTCTACAAAACATATATTCTGATGGATACTAGTCAGGATCTCAGAAGAACAAACAAAATCAAACAAACAACAGCAAACACTCTACTCTTCCAAAACTATCACATTCTGAGATGAGCATTTAAATCCGTTTGAGTACAGTGATTAGAAATGGGTTTGCATATCTTTTGTCTCTACCCTTCACAACTATGGTTTTAACCCATTAAGTAGCCCCCAAAGTATCTGTTCAACTCATCCGTTCAGACAATAACGTTTACTTCGTGTTAGGGGAATACTGTAGGTGAGAGTCATTGACCTTAAGGGGACAGTGGCTTAAATATTATTGGAATGTAGTAGCACTGTACAGGTATGTATTTCTATCCAGATACATATAGAAATGAGAGGGTGTAGAACCATTCACCAAGGTAAAGTGTATAAGGAGAGAACTTCCCAAGCACATGAGTTCTTGATGAATCATTAAAGATAAACCAGGGTCACTAAGTTAATGGAGTGCAAAGAGTGCACTGGAAGCTAGGAGAAAAGTAACTCAGTGTAGATGATATACAGAATTGGGATAAAGGCCTACAGAAGTGTGGCTGAGTGAAGAAAAAGAACATGCCACAGAAACAAAACCTAGTGTAGCTGTATACACATTTACAGGGTAAGAATTGATAAAACTTAAGGACAGAGCTATTTTATATTCCAGCTCATCCAAACCTGTGTGTTTTTTTAAATAACTGATATGAACACATGTGGAGAATCTCAGATATATGAGTTTATCTTTAGGTTATAACAAACAAAATCTTGGCATATATTTAATGTGTAGAAGTTATGACTACTACTACTACTGTTGAATAAAAGTATGTATTCACTCAAAGTTCCATACTAGCCTTGGATACAAGCTGAAACTCTGTCTCAAAAAATAATCAATAAGCAGCAACAATAACAAAATAAAATCTGGCTCAATCTAGTAGCAGAAATAGAATGCAAATAACATATTTGTAAATTCAACTACAGCTTCCAACATCATTCTTTCCTTTTATAAGCAAGTGTACTGCCTAGTTTTGTGTGTCTACTTGACACAAGCTGAAGTTATCATGGAGAAAGTAGTTTCAGTTGAGAAAATGCCTCTTTGAGATCCAGCAGTAAGGCATTTTCTCAATTAGTGATCAAGGGGGCAGGGCCCCTTGTGAGTAGTACCATCTGTGGGCTGGTAGTCTTGGATTCTATAAGAAAGCAGGCTGAGTAAGCCAGGAGAAGCAAGCAAACCAGTAAGCAGCATTCCTCCGTGGCCTCTGCATCAGCTCCTGCTCCTTAACCTGCTTGAGTTCCAGTCCTGACTTCCTTTCGTGATGAACAGCAGCATGGAAGTGTAAGCTCAATAAACCCTTTCCTGCCCAACTTGCATCTTGGTTATGATGTTTGTGCAGGAATAGAAACCCTGACTAAGACAGCAAGTAATTTTCTAAATTATATATATATATATATATATATATATATATATATATATATATATTACATAAACATATATATAATCTTTAGCTATGAACACTTAAACAGATAAAATATAGTAAGTTGTTACTAGAGACTTGTTTGTGGCAAATTTTAAGTTTCATTGTTGTGTTGCCAAAAAGGACACATTAGGTACTTCAAAATTTTGCATTATAAATATTTGTTTTTATGTCCTATGATTTGGTCTATTTTATGAAAAGCTTCTCTGTAATGCTGATACAGAGTATGTATTTTTTTTCTTTTTTTGATGTTTCATGGAATATCCTGTAAATATTTGTTAAACCATAGTGGTATGATTAGACTAAATTCTGATGTTTTTCTGTTTATTATTTGTCCAGATAAACAGTCTATTAAAGAAAATAGGACATTGATCATTGATATCACATACTACTTGAATTTATACTATTCAGAGTCTCTAAATTCAGTAGTAGGTTTTTTTTGGTTTGCTTGCTTGCTTGCTTAATAAAATTGGGCTCCTAAGAATTTGCAGAATATAGCTCTAATTTATTATTTTCTTCCTGGTTAACTAAAGTTAGCATTGTCAACTTTATCTTTTCTCATTTTAATCTGAAGTCTGTTTTGTCAAATATCAGTATAGAGATGCCTGCTTCCTTCCTAGACTCATTTGATTAGAGTACTTCTAGTTATCTATTCACACCAAAGCAATGCCTACCTTTCAAACTATGATGTATTTCTTGTAGTGTGTGTATATATATATTATTATATATAATTATAATATGTAATTATATATAATAATATATATAATATATATATATTTTTTCCTGATCTGTTTGATCAGTCTGTTTCTTTTGATTGGAGAATCGAGGACATTGATATTTAAAATTACTATTTTGTGGTGAATTGGTATGGTCACTTTTGTTCTCAGTGGTACTTTGTGTTTTAATAAATATTGCTTCATATTTCTTTACACAGTCTCTCTACTATGCTTCTTTCTTCCATTCTTTTCTTTCTTTTCTTTTTATGTTTTACAAGAGTCAAATGCAATCTTTATTGTTATACAGATTATGAGAGATTGGCCCCCAGATGAGATTGTACCTTTACCTCATGAGTTTATTTCCTATATAAACATGCTTGAAAGATAATATGAAACAAATGTTGGAATAATTCTTCCTTTATACAATATGGAATATAACGCTAATATTTCATTTAAGTTTGATTTGTTTAATATAATTTTGAAGACTTTAATATCATACAAGTTTTATTCTTCAGATGTAACTGATAATTGTCCTGGGTATACTAGACAAGTTGTTTTTATGGTCTTTTAGGTCTTCAAATGTATTTTTGGCTTTCAAAGTTTGTATTAAGTAATTACCTGTTATTTTAATGGGTCTTCCTTTAAATATGATTTATGTGTTTCTGTTCTGTAACTTTCAATATACTTTGTTTGTTATGTACATTTAACATGTATTTTAACTATGGGGCATTTTTTTTTTTTTTTTATGGTCTGATCTGTGTGGTGTTCTGTCTGATTTTTCTACTTGTTTATGGATGTCTTTCCTTAGTTTGGAGAAGTTTTCTATTATGATTTTGTTGAAGATCAGGTCTATGCCATTGCCATGGTGTTCTTCACCTATAACTTGAGGTTTTGACTTAGATATTCTGTTATTTTTGAGTCCTGATCCCTTACCCTCTGTTTGGTTCAATGTAATTCTATGGTTTTTCTCTTCATTTTCTAGTTGAGCTATAGAGTTTTCTTTCAGTCTTCATTTTAGTTGAAAACTTGACAGTGTTTCTATCACCTTTTGAATTCCATTAGCAAGCCCTGTATTATCTTAATCGTTCCTGTTTATCTTTTTTTCTTTTTGACTTTAAAATATAAGTTCAATTTAGAAACATTCTTAAACTACTTTAATTTTAGTCTTTCAAATACCAAAATGAGAGGGAGAGGGAAGAAGGAAGAGGGAGAAGGAAGGAAGCCAGTGGGGGATTCATAAACAGATGAAAACTTGCAAGGATTTTCAGCATTTGGTTAATATAGGACACCTGCTTCCTCTTGCTACAAACTAAGCTAATGATATTACTAATGGCTAACATTTCCTGATAGTTTATTTTACTATCATGAATTTATTCTACATGATACCCTTATGAGGCAAGAGTTTTTATTTCTTGATTAACACATTAGGAAAAACAATATTAAGCAAATAAGGTTTAAAGGGAACAAATGATCTGGCCCATATTACTTCCACCCCCCAGAAAACCCTAACAAACAAACAAACAAAAAACCCTGAAAGTTGGCTTCAAAGTCTATGTGATACACTCCTTAAGTTATTTTTCTTTGGTTTCATTGAGCTATTTGTGTGTGTGTGTGTGTGTGTGTGTGTGTGTGTGTGTGTTTCAAACTCCTTGAAATATTTGGTAAAGCTTATGATTCTTGTAAATTCTGTGTCCTGGCACTAATCAATGGTGATTCTCATTGGCAAATATTTTCTACTGGACTGGTATATCTTAGAGAGACTATAATGCCTTGATTTTCTAGATTGTGTTTTTGTGATAAGATCTGGGCACATGGACTTCTTTTGTGAGTTGTAAGTCTAATATAGAAAGAAGGATGTTGGAGCAAAAGAGAGGATGAGTGGACAGGTGGGGCCTAGCAGTTGAAAATGGCTTGTTTGTATTAAAGTTTGGTAGACAGACGATTCTGTGTAGGTTACAGGATGTGCCTCACGGTTCAAGCCAGTGTGTGGAGTACATCTGGTTGTGTGGAAATATTGGATTTGGCATCAGAAGACCCTGTGCCATGAGATGTAGGTAGAGAAAGCTCTAACAGAGGCCTAGATGTTGGATGTAGCTCAGGCTGGAGTGGCCAAAATAGGACTAAGACACTGGATGCTGGCCCTGAGCTAGATCTAGCAAATTGGAGAGTGGGTGCAGATGGAGAGTATCAGGGAAATGCAGCAGGCTAGAACCTGAGGAAGGATGTGGGAGATATGGGTGGGTGGAGAGCTCCATTTAGCACAAAAGGAACTGGTTCATGGCAGGTAGGGCCTATGTCTCTTGAAGAAAGGCTACTTTTTGCATGCACTAAAGGGGATTGTGTTTGAATACAGAACTGCACTTATACAGATTTAAAAACTAAGAGACTAGTATAGCATTCAACTACTCACCTACTATTTACTGAAAGGATACTCATGGGATAACAATGTATAGATTGCCAAAATTTAGGTGGCTTTGTTCTATATTCTAGATGATTGTGAAAATACTAAAAAAATATATTTTCAAAATGATAAATTCCACATATATTACAGTCATACAAAACTGTTTGGAGAGTCCGGAATGAATGAGGTCAAAATTTACTAATTATCTATTCTAATTGAGATAATTTTTATCAGTTTACAGAAGTAAAAACCTAAGGTTCTTAACCTTTTTAATGGACACATGAGAAAACTACATACTTACAGATCAATTAATAATAATGCCTCCTTACAGGTATATATTACATAGTATTCAAGTCCAAGTAAGGGCATCTATCATCATAGGTATTTATTATGTTAAATCTAATCAAACTTCTTTGTTCTAGATTTTGTATTTTTCTTTGGGAATCAGCCATAGATTATTATTACATAGTCAACTCACTATGCAACAGAACATTCTAATCTATATCTCTATTCTTACTCATGCATAGTGTGTTGGATCAACCTATTGCAATGCCTCTTCTAGTTTTACATAGACTCTGCCACTTTCTATTGTATACACTCAAGTTCTAGAGCATCAAACATTTTAGTTTCACATGTAAATACACTTTGTCTTTCTTTGTCTGTGTCTTTCATGTTACAATAATTTCAAGTGACACTCATGTTGCCACAAGTGTTAAAAATTCCATTATTGGTAGTGGCAGAATATTATTTTGATATGTAAGTGTGTAGACACAGGATCATTGTTATTGTTTGACTTCTGTGACTAGTGCAGTCATAAGCACCAGTGTGCCTATATCTTTCCAATATAATAGTTTTATTTCCTATAACTATATACCCAGTATACAAATCATAGTCAGTTTTATTTTTAATTTAATTTATGGAAAACCTATTGTTTTCCATAATAGTACAATATTTTATATAATGAACAACATAATGAATTATTCTAGTTTTTTATACCCTTTTAAAGATTGAATTATTTTATAAGTGAGTGTTATTCCTGTATGTTGTGTGTATATTACATGCATCCACACAGTGATCAGAAGAGACCATCCCATGCAACTCAAGTTACAGATGATTTTGAGCCACATTGCAGGTGTCAAGAGCCAAACCCAGTCCTCTAAAAGCGTAGCCAGTTGTCTTAATCATTGAGCCAACTCTCTAGTCAGTTCTTTGCCATTTAGACAATAGAAATTCTAAGTGGAATGTCTCAATGTGATTTTGATTTACATTATCATGATATTGGTGATATTGAACATTTTCTCATCAGTTTTTTGCATTTATTAAGAAATCCCTGCTTATATCTATTGTTCATTTTTAATTGTGTTGTTTGTTTTTCTCTTAAAATCGAGATACTATCCCCTTCTCCCAATTTGTGATTTTCAAATATTTTCCTGCTCTCTTTGTATTTTCTTTACTGCGTTCACTGTTACCTTTTTGATGAGAAAACTATTTGCTAACCTCAGTGCCTTTATTTTTCTAGTTTGCTTTTCTTTTATGTGGCTTTTTGGTTTTGGAAGTGTGTTCTATCCCTAGAACTCATATGGGAACCTCTAATAAATGGGCACTTCAATATTTACTCTCTACACATAAAATAAAAAGTAAATAAATAGTGAAAGTACAGTACACATTTACTTCTGGTTGAAGTCTATTTCCTTCTATCTTTTGTGGTAATTATTAGTTTGGTTGATTACTTCTTTGTGATCTTTTTATTCATACAACTCTACAATTCTTTTACAGTTCTATAAGAAGTGCTATTGGTATTTAATGTAGAAAAATGGACCAATATTGTCTACCTTTCCAATATGGATAATGAAAGTTTAGAACACTTCAAATGATTACTAATGAGTAACCTGACAGAATCAGTCATAAATAGATATTCATTAAAATAGCAATACCAGATGGCTGCAGTATTCTATTCTACCAAGCCTTTGAAAGATAACATTATTTTGTTTACAGTCACTGTATATATTTAAGCAGGAGGGGATTCTTTTGAAAGTTCTATGAGACAAAGATATCCTAGTATCAGCACTACAAAGGGGCATAACAATGTCTTAGTTTGGCTTTTTATTGACATGATAATGACCTTTTGGGGGAGGAAAGTGTTTATTACATCTCTTAGGTTACAGACCATCATTCCAAGGAAGGAATTCAAGGCAGTAATGAAGCAGAGGCCATAAATGAATGCTACTAACTGCCTTCTTCTCCATGGCTTGCTCAAACTCTATTCTTATACCATCAACATGGGTAGCTATGGGTAGTCGCACTCCAGGTGGGCTGGGTCAACCATCTGTCATGTAAATCAGATGTAGGTATTCTCCTGGTGGGCTGGATCCTTCCAAATGAACTATAAATCAAGTAAAATTGAAGGAGGTATTCTCTCAATTTGTATTCCTCATTCCCTGTGTCAAGTTGACAAATAAATAAATAAATAAATAAATAAGGAAAACCAGAAATATGTAGTATAGTATCCCAGATCACCACAAATACAAAAATTTGTCAACAATATAATCTATTTATCTACCTATCTATGTATCAAAACTAATCTAATAGTACAGTATAACCATCAGTTACTATGATCAAGTGGTATCCATACCAAAGATCAATCCATAAGTTCTATAAATAATATCCACTGAATGGAAGACAAAGCCATGGTTATTTCAATACATACTGAAAACGTATTTGATAAAATCCAATTCCTTTCTTAATAACAACAATGAAAACATGAATTATAGAAGCAAATCCTTCAACCATACAAAGGCCATGGTTAAAGCGAACTTTATATTTCATACTTAAGAGAGAAATTAAAAACTACTCTACTTCATGATTGTGCTAATTTGGATGAGAATAACCCCATATTTGAATGCTTGATTCCGGGTGGTGGCACTATTTACAAAGGATCAGGGGTGTTGTTGGAGGAGGTGTGAGTGGTCATTGATGTTTCAAAATCTCATGGCATTCCTAGTTAACTTTCTCTGCCTCCCTCCTGATTGTAGAATATGAAATAAACTCTCAGCTACTGCTCAAGGGCCATGCCTGTCTGACAGCTGGCAAGCTCCCAGCTATCATGGTCATAGACTTTAACCATCTGAAAGTGTATGCTGCCAAATCAACTGTAAGTGCTCTTTATCCTGGTATCTTATCACAGAAATAGAAAAGTAACAAAGACAATTATCTATTAAAAAACAAAGATGCTAATTTTATCATCTCTGTTTAATTATATATTAGAGTAGACAAAGTTAACAGGCAATAGTATGGAATAAATGTCTTTCATATTTGAAAAATAGAGGTCAAACTGTCACTGTTTCAGGATTGCATGAAAATATATATTACTCTAAAAAAATTGAAACTGATAAATGAATTCAGCAAATTCACAAGTCTAAAAAAATCATTAATATTAGGAAGTTTTTAATTAAAATAATTGCCAAAATGGTCAAATCACTATTATAAAATATGTAACTTATTTAATTGTGTTTTAAACCACTAAAATTTATCATATTATCTAAGTGAATATGTTAATTGACAAATATAAATCTAAAGTATTTTCTCAATAATAATGTGAAGCTTGGAATCTAATACATTCTATTTTATGGATAATAGGGTTATGTTGAGGAAAAATTATAAACTTTTAGGCTTACATTAACAAAAAGATATTATAAAAATTGGGCAAGTGAAATCCAAAACTGTTTCCAATGCTGGAATTTAGCTGGAGTCTAGTCTGAATACATTTACCTCTGGGCTCTATTTTAACTGAATCTTTCCTTTTAAAGCCAAAATACAAGAAGACTGCAAGCATTAATTCACATTTGATAACATTCTGTTAATTAGGAAACCTTACAATCTGATCAACACCATTTTATTACTTTTCCATTGATAAAACATTTGAGGGAATTGAACTGATCTCTGCTGGGAGAGTTCTATATGTTCAGTCTGTCTGTGAATTTAAGAGGGAAATGCTGGATTTTATCATATTAATGAATAATTAAAGCTCTATCCATTAAAACTATATTCTATAGCCTCTCATGGTTTACTTGTGCTTGGAGGGATAAGGTTATATCTTAATAATACATCACTCATGGGAATCTAGCAAGCAAACCTTTACAAACTCCAACATGAAAAGAAACTTCAGACTTTGTAAACGAGTGACTTAACATTTGGCAAGAAAAAAGCTGTAATTGTTAAATAGCAATGAACCTTGTTCAAAAGAATCAATATAATTGTAAAGCAATAATATAAAGAACTTAATTAATTAATTAATTTTTGAGACAAGGCCCAGCACTATTGACTCAGCAATCCCTTACCTTATTCTTGTAAGTACATTGACTACAAAAATGGATCCCCTTGTCATACTAGTAATTTAATTTGTTCTATTATTATGTAAATTTTAAAGAACCTACATTAGTAATGCTCTTCAGTCTATTATCTTTTTTTCTTATCATGAAACTTAAAAATTGTTGATCTTCTATTCTAGAGTGAAAAGATGTTCATGTTAGATAGAATATTAACCAGAGATATTTCAGACATGTGTATGGAATGGTTAAATCTTTAAGACATTTTTCCAGTATTATTAAAGAAAATTGTTTCAATGGTGTTTGTTGAATGTAATTTCAAAAAAGTTCTGTATTCCTGTGAAGAAAAGAATACTAAAAAGCAAAAGAATAGAAAGTTTTTCTTGTCATTGCACAAATTAATCAGATTTTAGTCTTCCCCACAGAACACTTTTGATAATGATTAGCATTCTATGGATATAAAGTACAAGCATATAAGACATTATCAAAATATGTAATATAAAACTTATGTAAACGGTCTAATGGGAAATCAATGAAATTCCAGTATATTACATTTCATTTAAAGTAAACAATTAAACTTGATTATTGAGGATAAATAAACTTTTTACTCCTCAAAAAAGCCCATAAGAGAAAAGAAACATCATTTTAAAAGCTTAAAACTTTTTGAAAGTTAATACTTTGTTTTAGATAAAGGAAGTAATAATATAAGTAAGTGCTATTAGCATCACTATCTTTTATTCTACACATAATAATGAAATTATTTTAAAATAATCTTCAAAATCTAAACATACTATGAATTAATATGAATTAATTACTCCATATTTTTGTGTTGGAAAAAGTAAAAATTCGCAGGGCTATAACAAAGAAAATAAAGGGAAATGCAATTGAAAGGATATAAGGATTCATTAGCTATTCTTTCTCTTTGTTATTTTTACTTATTCACTTTATATTCAGCTCACTGCACCCCCTGCCTGGTCTTATCCCACCATTCCACAACCCTTCCTCCCATCCCCCACTCCTCTTCTCCTGTGAGCAGGCATCCTTCTATGTATATTCCTTTACACTGGCACATCAAGTCCTTGTGAGTGGTTCATTCGCTTTCAGATCTTGACTGTCATAAGTTAGAAACCATCTGAAGACTTGATTTTTAATGTAGTATGACATAAAGTAAAATTCCACAGGCCTTGTTGTAAATGTCATTCTGTAAACCACTTTTATGTTTTCATTGTTGAAATGATGTAATAAAATCTTCTGCCAAATTAAAGAAACAATTCTTGATTTGTAGTATACTTGACATATTTATTTTAGGTTTTCATGAAAAGGAGCTTTCTCATTAAATGTCAAGTGAAACTAACTTTGAGTAATCTAGGTTCACTTATAAGAAAGTAATTGTCTAGATTTAATACATTTCAAAAATATCCAAATTTTAAATCACCAAATCCATGCTTTACTCCGTCCCAGTTAATAATATTTTTTGAAATTGTCTCCACCATTGACTGTGCTTTCAGTATACTTGCGTGCAATACATTACTGAACAAGGCCAAATTTTTCTTATCTTTTCATCACACTCAACTACAAACTGTTACTTTTAATTCTCAAAATTTATTATGTGCTATAAATATATGAGGGAATTAAAAAAAAGAGTAAAATCCACTGATTAGGCAATTGCTCTAATGTAATCATAGACTGTTTTTGGATGTAGAGGGAAGTCTATAGTGTGTCATGAGAAGTTAAAATTGAAAATCCTCAAATTTCAACAATTGACTAAAGATGACCTTTAATTACTTCTTGAAGGCACAAAAATATATATTTTGTGTGAAAAAAAATCATAGTAAAACTAGTAGTGGGCCTCATGATCACATTCTTATACTGTCTGTCTAAATCTATATTTCTATCTCTCATTTATCTATCTACATAGCTGTCATCTATTTATCTATCTGTCTATACATCTATTTAGCATCTGTCTGTTCATCAATCATCTATTTATCCATTCTTTATCTACGGATCTACCTATTTATTTATCTGTCACCTATCAATCATTCACCTATCTTCACTTGTATTTTTAATTTCCGATGGCTTTCATAACCTCTACCACTGTTCTATAAGCCTAAAGACATATGTAATACTCATTTAATAAAAGGTAAATAAAAAAAAGTAATAGTTGCTCTCCAGTTTTCATGAAAGCAAAAACAAAAACAAAACACCTAAACAAGCACAAGCTATGCAACAGAAAACACCTCTAAGAGTTCACACCAACACAGAAGATTTGAAGCTAACAAATGATGTGAAGACTTTTTGTCTTAAATACAGGAAAATGCATTTCTAATGTTGCATGGGTCATTTATGCATGAAGTATGCAATCTCACGCTCATTTTCTTTAAGGATGCATCATAGTCATCTGGATGCAGGATTAATAGAGTATATGTGTAATGGTCATGAATGATTAATGTTGACTAAGAATCAAAATATAAAAATATATAGTGTCAGCCTCATATGTGCAGTGATATTTTCCTACTTATAAGGCATTTATTTAG
Organism: Rhynchomys soricoides; assembly: GCA_019843965.1. NCBI lineage: Eukaryota > Metazoa > Chordata > Mammalia > Rodentia > Muridae > Rhynchomys > Rhynchomys soricoides. Next base: position 3,232,342 of record JADRCH010000263.1, read on the forward strand.
AAAAATATTATATGTTCAACATTTTAAGTGTACCATAAATTTGAAATTTGAAAAAAAAAGCTTATTTTGCCTGGTCAGTCTTATACTGTGATAACCATGACATTGTGGCTGTTTATACAGTGCATAGAACAATATGAGAAGATTAACCATACTATAAAATATTTCAAGAAATTAAGCAACATTGTTGTTTCTGTGAGAAAATTAAAGACAGAAAATATTAGGCTTTTTCTGTATAATTCTGGTCCATTTTCATATTACACAGAACTTTGGGCTCTTTCTACTACATTAAGTGCCTATGCATGCCTAGCATATATATTTTATGATATATATTTAGTTCACTTTGAAAAATAAAGAAATTGAGAGCATCAAATTAAAATAACAGGTTATCTTCAAATATTACACAGAACTTTGAGCTCTTTCCACTACATTAAATTTCCATGAATATCTAAACTCTTCATAATTCTGTAATATATGCTTATTGCAGTATGAAAAGAAGGTATTAAAAGCATCAACATTTAAAACAAAAGCAGCTAATTTATAAGGTTTTAGAGAAATTTAAACTTTCTACTACATTAAATTCCCATGCGTATTTAAGCTGTGAATATTTCTATAGTATTAAAATAAAGAATTTAATGGCATCAAGGTATATTTGTAGATTACTTTTAAAGCATAACAAAACTAACATAGGTCCTACCTGTCAAAACAGAAGTACAAAAAGAGATTCGACAGATTACTAGTTAACTATAATAGATCCAGGCAAAGACATATTATCTAACTATAATATGAGCCACAAATCAGGAGACTGCCTTTACATGCACATTGCTAAGTGGAAGGAGGCAATCTTAAAAAAATAAATAATATTAAGGATGGTATGGTGGTTTAGAAGATGCTTAACCTTGACATGCAGCCTAAAACCATGAGTTTGAGGTCTAGGATCCATTTTTGGCCTCTGATTTCCACATGTACACAGTTTAACGGACACCCTAATACATATCACACACAAGTACCCCAGCATGCAATCACATTTACACACAAACATACAGAAATGCACAGATACACACTTATACACAAATGTACACACAGACACACAGAGAAACAGACATGCATGCATGCACAAACAGACACACAGAGACATATACATGCACACACATGCATACACAAACACACACACACACACGTACAAACAGACACACAGAGAAACAGACAGGCACTTAATTCACACACAGACACATAGAGACAAACACTCATCACATACATGCATACACATATGCTCACAGAGATAGACACATGCACACACACAAACACATACAAGACATTAATAAAAGCCCTAGATATTCTAGAATTCCATGCATACAACAGTGTGGAAAAGGTCAGAGTAATGAGTTAAGTTTTGTGGTTATGAAGAATATATTCAATAAATGGAGTATGAGGGAGTACTGACAATTATAGATATCAGCCCCCAAAATATTCTATGCTAGCATATACTTATAAACTTATACATTGCTCAAAACCAAAGGACCAAACTAAAGATAAAATGAACTATAAATTGAATTATGTATATTTGGTGACTATGATGCAAACACATCATATTATTAATGTTAAGTATGTGTCTACTCTACTGAGTCAGGCTGGCAATGGGAGAGGAATTTTCTATGAGAGATTATATGGTAAGAGTACTTCAGAAATCTGATCATTTATTAAAATCCTTATAGGAAATAGAAAACTGAGTTAATACATTTTATATATTTATGTTTTACTAAAATTTTTGGTATATTATTTATTGACTTTTCTCAATAAATTTTACCATGCAAATTAGGTTTATTGAAGTTGAAAATTCAAAAAAAAAATAAAGAGTGCAGAGTCTTCACAATGAAGTCAACCATATCTGGCTTGGGAAATGGCCTATCACTTACAATTTTCAAATAATCATAAATTTGAAAAAAATCATCCTCAAAACCTTCATTTTCTTTGTTCAAGATAACAAGTGAAGTGTAATGAGTGAGATGTGATCTAGCAGACAAACAATTAAAACTTATGTTATTTCTAGGAATATTGGTTTACCTTCATAATCTGAAAAGAAAAACCTACTACTGAAGATACTACGCTATGATATAAAACATGGACAAATCTGGCATTCAACTGGCAGATTCACCTCTTCTAGTTAATGTTCCAATTTGTAGAAGGTGCTATACTCACTATGGGACTTAAAAAGTGATAATCATCCTTAGCGAGCTACAAACTCCATGAGTTATATTTATGAATGTTGTGTAAGATATGTCCACTATTCCAACAGTGACACAAATATAAGGGAGTAATCTATCACTCTATGGGGGTTGGATTAGTCTTATCCCAAGGGATAAGAAACACATGCTATGCCAGAAATTGTACCAAGAATCTAAGAATAGGTAGGTCATGACTCCTAACAGTAATGTAGGACAGGTCTGCAAACCTGGCTAAGGACTCATGGCTGGTTAGTCACAGATCCTAGATTCCTGAATGCTGGTAGAAAGGTAAGCCAGCAAAATTTTCAACTGCATTATTAATTCCAATCCTTACATACACCAATAAGGATTACCTTTGTAATCATCCCTCACCAGAAACTCATTTTGCAACAGCAACCATTAAAGAAAGCCACATGTAGTCAACATGCAGAGATCAACTAAACCATGGCGTTCTTATCCCTGCGTGTATATCTATAACATAGTTCCTGAACCTAAGGCTCAGGGAACATTGTGGGAATTCTAATAGCCGGTGGACCAGTATGTTTGCCATGAGATTGTACCTTCTAGATATGACAGGGATGCTGTGCCCATGAAGTCTTAGCAACATGACTTCCTAAACAATATATGAACAATTACACTCATTTAAAGTTTATAAGTTTTTAAACCTGATGAGAATAATGAAAATTTTGAAACTTTTCTATATAATGTGATTCTATCTCATAGTTCTCAAAATATGTTTTATTATACAACCTTAACTTTTCAGATGCAAACTAAATTTTCTTGTTCAAATTTCTCAGAAAAATAACAGACAAAACACATGATGCATACATTTCTAAAAATGTATGAACATGCAGTACAAACAAAATGAGACAATTTAGATACAGCTTTCTAACTTTTCCTGACAACAAAGGAAATGTGCAAATTCAGAATTATAGCTTCTGAAAGAAGTCTGACACATGAACAAAGAAGCTGCTGATTTGAGAAATTCTGAAACAACTTTGTTGGATGAACTGGGCTGAAGATACTAAAAACTTATCACTGTGTATCAAGGGAGTACTATGAAATTACATATCACTCTCCAAACAATAATATCAAAATCTATATTATTGTTTTATTTTTAAGACAAACAGGAATCCAAGAGCAATCAAAATTAATGAATAAACAAAAATGTACTAACCAGTCCTCTTCTTTTTGAAGAAACCCAGTGTCAGAAAGGAGATACCTAATAATGGAGCTAACAGTTCATTCTTGCTAACTTGCATAGTTTCGACATGTACAATATTTTATCAGTCATCTTCCATTAAGAAAAATGAGATGAATTAATGATTATAAGTGATTAGACAAATATAGTCAGTGGCCAATCTCATCTGAAATGTCTTAGAAAAACCTACATATATATTGAGAAATATTCACTTCAGTGAATTAATACTTTCTCACAAAACATGAATTCTAATCAGGAAAACAATACCAAATCACATGACCTAAATATTCATTGAAAGAAAGCCACTTAGACTTTTTACATGGATTTAGATTATAAATCCTGCAAATACTTGGTGGAAAATGGCTGAATTCAATATTTGTTAAAAATTCAAAATAGCAAAACTGAAGAAGTCTTTTGAAATGAAAATCACTAGTTAGTCTTACATTTCTACAGTTCTCTCAGGGTCACCACATTCAATATGTGAGATGGTATCTTTTATCTGCTGTATATCTCAGTTTTAGAATAAAATATATATTTTTTTCATGATTCACTGACAATGTATCTAGTACTCTGGTAGTGTTCTGAGAAAAAGCAAAAAGACTGCTGCTCACACTTCACACACACACACACACACACACACACACACACACACGTCTTATGTAGCCCAGGCTGGCATCAAACTTGCTATGCAATGACCTTGACAATGACTTTGAACATATCAATCCAACACATCTACCTGATAGTACTAGGATTTCTGGAACATTTTCATGTTACTTTCTTTAACGTCAGATGGTTTTACTTTCTTTTTTTTGTTGTTGTTGTTGTTGTATTAGCTTTAAATTTTAATTTATTGATATTATAACATAAATAATTCTTTTTTCCTACCCTTTCTTCCTTCCAAACTCTCCCATGTACACCACTTTCTTCTTCTCAAATTTATGACCTCTTTTTCTGTGTGTGTGTGTGTGTGTGTGTGTGTGTGTGTATGCACGTACGAGTGTGCACACCAGACAAATACTCTATACCAACAGAGGTGTATCTCCCTCTCTCACGTCACATATTTTAAATGTTCATTTAAAGTTTATAATACATTATCTGGAGAACTGCTGGAATTGTCCCTCATTTGATTAATAAGTATAATATTACTGAAAATAAGGTGAAAATCAGGATGTGTATGTCAAAGTATGTGATAATCATTCTGGCTGTATTAAAATAAAGTAAAATATGCTTTGAATGAGGAAACTCAAGTTTTATGAATTTTATCATTCTTCTATTGAAATATAATTGAGAGTTAGTATAGATTGAAACAAGATAGAAGCAAGTTGCCATTTATCATTGTCCAGTTTTTCCATTCTTCTGAAATCTATCATCCCTCTTTTAGAAGCCTTTCAACCAAATTGAATTGAATAAATCATCTACAAAATTTGATATAGCATGTCATACAACTGCCTCTACTAGAATGTTGATAAGAATCTAACTTTTTCAGCAGCCAGTTAAGTATATGAGAAATGTCACTAAAATTCAAGTTTGAAGATACAGTGCTTTATAGTTTGGAAACAGCTATCCTGGTCAGGCTTTCCTAGAACTCACTTATAGCCCAGGTAAACCTTGAACATGTGATTTTCCAGCTTCTGATTCCTGACTGTTTGCATTACAGTTATGTGCCTTGATACCAGGCTGTGGTTTGTATATGGCTTGAGTATACTTACCAAGACTTAACATGTTAAATTTTAAGTTCAACGGTGCTTGTTAAAGGGGTGCGACTTTTATCTATGATGTTCAGAGGTGAGATCTTAAAGAGATTGTTTGTATTAAATAAGGACATTAGATTAGATTATGGATGACTGAAATCTTATGACTTTATAAGAAGCAGAGGGCAAAGAAACCCTATATATCCACTTATGCTTCTGGACTTCTGATCAATGATGCCTCCTTCTATTTTGGACACTGCCAGCAAGAAGGCCATTACTGGATATAGAGAGGAATTGTCTTAAAATTTTTTTCTGTTTAACTTATTCAGCCTGTAGTGTTGTATTTTGACAACAGACAACAAAGTAATATACCTCTATGCAAGACTCATATCTTTAATACTGATTTGAACTACATATGTAGCCCCAGGTAAACATCACTATCAATTATAAGAAACAGTTCATGAAAATACATTCCAAATGCAAACACAGTGCCATGGTTGACAAATCGCTACCTAACTTGTGTCTTTAATGTTATACTGACAAAACTTTAACCACATAATTTTGCATAAATTGAAGAAAATTTCGCAGAAGTAAATATGGAAAACTTTGCAACTTGAAGTCACTATAATAAGAAAGTCATTGTAGAAAACAGCAAATATACCCAGTGCTTTCTTTTCCAGAAGTACGAAGTATTGTCTAGAAACCAAAAGGTTAGAGGTGGTGATTTGATTAGAAATGGCCCCCATAGACACATGTGTTTGAATGCCTGGCCCAAAGGGATGGGCAATATTAGGAGGCATTGTCTCTTTGGGGTAGGTGTGGCCTTGTTGGAGGAAGCATAACACTGTGGGGGTGGACTTTGACGTCTATGTTCAAGGTATGCCCAGGGTGGCACACAGTCTCTTTCTGTTGCCTTTGCATCAAGATGTAGGACTTTCAGCTCCACTAGCACCATGTCTACCTGCATGCTGCCATGCTTCCAGCCACAATGATAATGGAATAAACACTGAAACTGAAAGCCAGCTGCAACTAAATGTTTTTCTTTATAAGAGTTGCCTTTGTCATGGTGTCTCTTAACAGCAGCAAAACCCTAACTAACACAGTAGATACTAAGGGACAGAATAATTATGTCGAGGTTCCTGTAGGAAAACCCTTGTGCTTTTGAAACTGTAGGTTTCAGGAAATGAAGTGACTCAGATTAAGGCCCTCATTCAGACCTACTTGTAAATGGATTCAGATTTATTGTTTTCATCAGAAGCGTTTGAGGCAACTAGCTCTACCTGAGCTACCCGGTGCATTTTGGGAGTTAGGGGCTTTTGGAAAAGAAAAACCTCTTTATGTATATCACTTCTCCATTGGTTCCTCCTGTCATCTCTGGGTATGTTGCATATTTGTTATATAATTTTCTCTCAAGCCATACACATTTAACCTTATAGTCATTTTCATGTAGACTTCAGGCATTACAGTGAAAACTGATATGTGAGTTGGACACAGTTTGCAATGCTTAGCCTGATGCCTACAATGTATAAATAACCAAGCAAAAATATTATATTTACAAAAAGACAAGGAATCTTGAAAATTGTTAGTTACAATGGCCTAAATTCCAGGGTCCTATCTTAGCTTTAAGACCTGCACTTGTAAACACAAAGATGTAAGCTTGCTGATAGTGAGTAGAAATATTTCCATAAGATAAGACATGAATAAATGATTTGTTAGGGCACAGTATACTGCATGAACCTTTCCCAGTGAGAACAGACATAAAATTTAATTGTAGTTAGTGACACCCATTACACTCACATTACCAATTCTCCTTTACTCTCTGCCTCCCAACATAAAAGACGTCAATGTTGACTATAGGCCTCTTCAGTAATGTCATGTATGATACAGAGAGGTCAATTACATAATCCAGGATATATAAATGGACTTTTTGAATGATGTTGATTTTCAGGCTAAGGACTTTTGGAATTGGTAATGTTTTCTTATTGAAGGAAGTTCAAGAATAAAACCTATCAAATAGTCCACTTCTTAAAGAAAATAACAAGTGTCTTCCAGAGAACCCTTCAAGTTCTTATAGATAGCAAGGTTTTGTCTGAACTCTACTTAAAAAACATGATTAAACAAATAGAGAAAAATGTCAAGTGTAGATCTAAAGAATGAAAAGAGAGACAGGGAGGAAGCAAGAGCCTAGCAAATGTCTCTGAAATGTAACTGTGCGGCAAACATCATGTAATGCTTAACGCACAAAGTGACTTCAGAAATATACAAGGGTTCCACGAAGAGAGTCGCTAAAGTTACAGGCATTTCTCCTTCATGAATATCAGAGTGGATTTTTCAAAACAAGCTCTTGATGCTAATATAATACAAGAAGGTAGGTTTGTAAATGATCAGCTATATTGAGAACTTTTGTTTTAAGATTGATAGATTGTAGACAAGGTAACAATCCAAAACTAAATGTGTATAGAAAAATAATGTAGTAAAATTCAGGTTGCTCCAAGCAATTGTGCAGATGGGACTGTCATTCTAAAGAACAAATGCAGGAGAGAAGGTAAATACGAGACACTTCAATGCAACATTGCATCTGTAAGTGTTAATGTGCCAACCTCAAGTACATTTGGGATGTGAGTAACAGATAAGTACAAAATAAAATTGGTCCTTCCCCACCCAAGCCAATGACAGGATAAAGTGAAAGCACCTACTTTTCCTGAGCAACATTATAGTCTGGATCAGACTGCTTTTAGGTTGGAATAGACTTCATATGATGAATTGGTTTGATAGGGTGTGTACATTGTGATTTGGGACTTTTCAGTCAACATTACCTTGTGAAGCATGTGTGTGTCTATTAAGTTTATCTGGGGAGCATTAATACGTCAAACCAGAAACAATAGCATGAGGTAGGGGTATAGTTCAGTGGTAAGGTAATTGTTTATCATACATGAAGCCTTGCATTCAATCGCCAATGCTGCAAAAACAGAAGATTGAATAAATAAATAATCAATTAATGCAGGTTTACATTACAGAAGCAAAAAATATTTTAACCTATCAGGAAAATGGGACTGGAGATATTTTTAATAGTTAAGAACATTGACTGCTCTTTCAGAATACCATGGTTCTATTCCTAGTACCTACATGGATGCTTACTATTAATTTTGACTCCAAATTCAAGGGATACAACATCCACTTTTTCTGGCCTCCATGTGCACTGCATTTGCATGGTACACAGACATACATGTTACATGTATACATGTATACAGTGAATATAAAATTTAAAAATATTTTAAAAGAAAAGACCACTAAAACTCTCAGGAATTATTTAAATACAGGGGGAAATGAAATGGTCTGGAAGAAAGAAGGGGAGAAAAATTGTTGTAATTCAAATTTAGTAAATTATATCTTTTAAAAAGGATTAAAAATAGAAGTTTATGTTCAATGTACCTCTACATGGTAGCAAGAATTGATGTGGGAAGATGAAAACATATTTATAGTTGTAAGTTATATAAAATACCTAAGGCAATGTTAATAAAAAGCTTATGAAAAAGGAAATAGCACCAAGATGCTAGAAGAGAAAAAAGAAATATCAAAGGAAGAAAATCATTTTTTCTAATATTCATGAAAGAAGACCCATCATTACATACCATGGTCTGTGGCATTGTTATAAGTATAGGCATAATAGTGGAAAGAAGTTAAGGGATCCACAATCTGCCCTTCAAAGACATTGTGGGACTCTTGACTCTTCCTGTCTTATATCCTGAAACTCAAGTGGCATAATTCATTCATACTCCTGCAGTTGCCCCATTGTAGGAACATCATCCAACTATGGACTGTAACTTCTAAATTCCAAAATGAATATTTCTTCTTTATAAATTGATTATCCCAGGAATTTTGTTACAGAAATACAATACAAAAAATTAGTCATTAAACTGTTACTTTTGAAAAAGTGATTTATTAACTAAACATCACTGATAATTGTGATGATAAAATAGGTATATAAAATTAATACTATCATCGCTTTTACTTCCATAGTTTGATAGAGAAGGTGAAGAAATGTGTACTGAACAGGAGGTAGCATGGACTTTCCGAGCAAATCCTTGGGAAATGAGTCAAGTCTGAGACTTTGGACTTGCTTCTGTAGCTCTGTGGGTTGTAGTGTTCAGAAGCCCCTGGATATCCTATGATGGCTGCTGGTTGGTGGAAGCAAGAGTCTTAAGGACTTTTGCTTCCCACTCCCTAGCTAGAGGCACTTCAGATAGCACATAGAAAGACACTGAACCAAGAGGATCAAACAAAGAAGTAGTCTTTGGTACCTTCAGCTGATATTGACTTCCCACAACCACCTTGCTATCATGGACAGCTCCAATAGGAGGAGGACTGGTCTAATCTACTATAATTTACTTAATCCCTATAGGTATCTGGATCCACCCCCTATCAGCGGCTCTAAGCACTAACCCCCAGTGGCTACCTTCCTCAATTTTTGCACCACTTACATGCCAAAACATCTAATTGAGGAGCAAACAAAGAGAATAATCAGAGAAAGATTTGGGAGAGTAAGTCAGGATTGGAGGGCAGTTCTGTAGTTCAGTTGAGTTCACCAATGCAGTGGAGGTCAGGCTATGCATTAGATTTCAGTTGAGTTTAGTTCAGTTGGATTTGGTACATTTTAGTTGAGTGCAGTTGAGGTCAGAGCAGTTCAGGACCAAGAAGTTTTTGGAATACAGAGGCATTTTTTTTAAGAATAGCAATTCAGTCAGTTGAGAAAGCCTATTTGAATCAGTTGGCTTGGAGTGGAGTTTGAGCCAGAACAGCTGAGTTGAACCATTTAGCCAGAGTTCAGAAGCAACTAGAAAGAGTGTGCTTATTCAGCAACAAGCCTCCAAGATGTCAGTTAGATCTGGCAAACTTGTATAACAATTCTTTTTTCTTTTCTTTTCTTTTTTTTTTTTTAATGAATCATTTTATCCATTTACATTTCCAACAATATCCTTTACCTTGTTACTCCTCCACACAACCCACTTCCTCCCCCTTCCACTTTGCCTCTACGAGAGTGCTCCTTCACCCACCTACCCACTCCCACCTCACTGCTCTAGCATCTCCCTACACTGGGACATCAAGCCTCCACAGGACCAAGGGCTTTCCCTCCCAGTGATGTCAGATAAGGCCATCCTATGCCACATATGTATCTGGAACCATGGATCCCTCCATATATACTCCTTGGTTGGTGGTTTATTCTCTGGGAGCTCTGGGTGGTCCAGTTAGTTAATACTGTTCTTCTTATGGGGTTGCAATCCCCTTTAGCTCCTTCAGTTTTCCCCCTAGCTCTTCCATTGGGGTCCCCAGGCTCAATACAATGATTGGCTGTGAGTGTTTGCATGTATATTGGACAGCTGCTGGTAGAACCTCTCAGGGAACAGACATACCAGACTCCTATCAGCAAGTGCTTCTTGACATCAGCAATAGTGTGGGAGATTGGGTGTCTGCAGGTGCTTATATTTACTTAGAATTTTTGAGAGCCTGGTGATAAGAAACTGCAAAAGGGATTTAGTGGGGCAGGCAGACACCTTACATGCTCCTAAAGGTTGTTCCTGTCCTATAACACATGCATTTATCTTTTCCTTTGGTGGTACCCTAAAATATAATTTCTTACTTTGAGGCACCATTTTTTAAAATGTTACACTAACTCAACCGGGCCATACTGTGATCCAAGCTTTTTCTACATGTGGAGGGGGCATATTCAAACCCTACTCAAACACTGGCCATCTAAATCTCTACTTTATCTCATTAGTTTAGGGCAAGTATTTATTTGAGCATGAAAGATGAGGAAAAGAAGACTCACAGGCTTAGATAAGAAAAGTTTCCTTAGGCTCTCACAAATGATTCTGTCCTAATGAGAACAAGCTCTATAAATTTAGACATGTTAAAGATGTCACAATAAAGAAAGTTTATTAGAAGAATAAAGTTTCAGAAGTCTGCATTAGGGTAGAAGATCTGTAATAGTAAAATTTAGAGAATTTCATTGGCAGACTGCATCAGGGGAGAAGTTTAAAATGAGGCAGCATGAAAAAGGAAAGTTTAAAGTTGATATAACTCAATATTGATTGTGCTGGTTATAAATTAGACTCTAAGCTATCAGTAACCCTGTTTTAAAATTAATGCTTTCAATCTACTTCCTGGAAAACAAACTCTAGTTTGAATCTCTGGGACTTGTACAATCATATGGGGAGAAAGCTCAATTAATTATCACTGTTTGGAGAAAGCATCATAATAAATTCTGGCCAAGGGAAATATTCAGGCTCAAAGTACAAGAAGCTAAAATCTACTCATTATTTGCAGAATAATTCCTACTTTCAAACACATTGACACCTATTGTCTCAAGATAATACAACAATGTGTTACTATTGATTGTTTTTCATTAAATCACATTTTCTTTCAGATACAAACTTACTCTTTAGAAACTCAGCAAAAGTCTATCCATAAAAAGCTAAAGTACTATCCAAAGTAAGCTAAAAGCTTACTTGGGGAGATACAAATAAGAAGGGCTACAGTATTGAAGTTTTTGCAACATTATGATGATAAATACTTGTTTTGTGGCTCATGCTATTCTATCTTTTTTACACTTCTTCTTGACCCCTTGTTATTATGAGAGGTCTGTGGTATGAGGTCTCATAGTAGGAAATTAAAATAGTTTTTGTACCATTAACACTATGTGATAAAATTCAGAAGGTATAGGTACATGAGACAGCTAAATAATATATTTATGTGTGTGTGTGTGTGTGTGTGTGTGTGTGTCTGTGTCTGTGTGTCGGTGTCTGTGTATGTGTCTGTGTTTACATGCACATGTGCTTTCCAGAGTATGAATGTATGTGAGCTGATGTTTTTAATAATTTCTTAACCTAGAAAATACATAAAGTCCTTGAAAATAGTGGGTTCTGGGTCATAACTAGTGAAATTCATTTATTGTTGCAATTGTTTTGTATCAAAAATATCTTAAACAAATAAGTGAGATTAAAAGGAGCAGTACTACAAAGACAAGAGACGAAATACAAAGGATCATTTGATGTTTCAAAAAACACTACTAATTGTTCTCTATTAGAACTGTAATAACAGCTAGGTATGTTGGCACATACCTTTAATCCTCTCCTTGTGGAAGATCTCTATGAGTTCAAAGTCAGCTTAGTCTACATAACAAGTTGCAAGTTTATCCAATCAACATAGTGAGACCCTGTCTTAAAATGAAAACTAAACAAATCAAAAAAACAAGCAAACACACAAACAAATAATAAACCAGAATATCAGGTCTTTAGACCATAAAAAGAAGCATTGAGTATTGACACTAAAACAGACAGGGTCATTAATTGTTCTTATTAATATTTTAATAATCATAACCTTTCAATTAGTAATAAGATAATAGGAATTGCCATTACAAATAGAACAACATTGTATGATTGTATATTTTGGGCAAATAAACAGTTATGTGGCAGAAAATTACATAACTATGTTATGTATAGAATATCAACACATATGCCCATTGTTAATAATTTTAAGTGTTTCTGGGACAGAATGGCTGTGAAATGAGGGAAAATGAAGTGAAGTGTTATATTTTCAATAACATTTGTGACATAAAATATGTTTATATGAGATTGTGTCAGTAAGGTTATTAGTGATAAAAAACTGCTTTTTATTTAAACAACTCATAATTTTGAAGTCATTGTTCTCATATTTCATAGTATGTAACAACCAAAACAAAAGGTAGAATTCAGAAGAAAATCTTATGAAAACTAAGAGAAATATTAATTGAGCATCAGCATATACAGATTCAATCAATAAATAACTCTTATCTTAACAACTAGACAACCAGTTACCTAGCGAGTCTTTCATATTTGTATATATGTAATTCAGTGGTTAAGAAACTCTATTTAATATAACAGTTGAACCAATTATTATTTTTAAAATATATGATTTACTGAAAAGCATTTTGCAACATTTTTTTTAATTCTGAAAGCTCTTTAATTGTCTCATATGAATAAAGTATACTATTTGTGACATACAACCAAATGATCCCAACCAAGTTGATTAAAAGACAAAAATAATGGCTGGGAAGATGACTGAACTCAGATCCACAGCATGCACATAAAAGTGAGATGTTGTGTCATGTACCTATAACCTCAGTGCCTGGAAATGTTGATGGAGAAGACCAAGGTCCTTAGAGCTTCCTGGCCATAAAGGCAAGCCTCAGATTCAGTAAAAGAGACTGAGTCAAAAATAAGAAAACACCAACATCAACTTCTGGCCTCTGTACATGTAGATACAAAAATGTATGTACACACATGAACATACATGCACATAAAAATATATCAGAGATTAGGGGGTGATAAGATGGATGTAGGGAGAAAGAGAGAGAGAGAGAGAGAGAGAGAGAGAGAGAGATGACTATCTTCTATTTGTAGAAGAAGGAGGAGCTCCAGCTTTCTGTTGCATGTTTCTCCAGCCTCTTTTCTTCAAAAAAGCATCACTTATAGTTAGACACAATCATTTTAACATTGAAAAATGTAGTTAGTCTCCAAACTTAATTTTACTATTTCTAGTATAGTGTCTAAAAGTTTATAAATGTTTACATGAACATATATTGGTATATATGCGTATACACACATTTATTGTACACACACACACACACACACACACACACACATACACACACACACATCCAGGTAAGAATTTTTTATTTAAAGTATGTGCACCTCTGGGGTGACATCACTTCCTGAGCCAAAATCTATAGGAAAAACCCCTGACACCACACTTCCAAAATCCTCACTAGAGTTATTGGTCAGGGTTGTTTAAGAGATTCCCCAAACACATTTTGCTATTGCCCTTGTTTTCTCCCTTTAGGTATAATGTAAGTCTGTATTGCTAAAGACAGCATGCACCTCAAACACAGGGGCCAGAGGGTCCTTAGATGAAACTGATCAGAAACCCTCCCTCCAGAGGTCTAGCACAATGTAATTTTCCAAAGAAGGCAAGCTACCAACAGTCCTACTCAGCCATAATGCCTATGAACCACAAGAATGAGCAGCAAGGCATGATGACCATAAAGGTGAGGCAATAAAATCATACAACTTAGAAACACAGATACAGTCACCACATTATTAAATCACTAAGGACATTCTAAGCCTTTGTCCTAAACCCACAGATCAAGATGCCAAAATGGACACAGGAAATCATAGAAGGTCTCAAGGCTAGGGAGAGAGCTACAACGAATTAAGGAGTGCTGAGAACAGGAGAAATATTTTAAAATATTTTAAATTTAAATATATTTGGACCATATTTATTCCCTCCCCCAAGTTCTTCCAGATCCTCTTCGCCTTTCTACCTACACTATTTTAAGTTCTTTGTAAAGAAACAAACACACAAACAATTAAGAACACCTCACCAAACACCTCACGCAAATACAACAACTAAACAGCATCAAAAAATCAAAAAACATTATCCAACGAGCAACAACAGCAAAAATAGCACTAAACTGTAACCAAATAAAAGGGGACAAGACAAAACAAACAAAACACCTGTAGAGCCCATTATATGTTGATCACCTACTCCTGTACAAGAAGCCTGCCCAAGAGTGGTTAATACACTCAGGGTTGCTCTAGTAGAGAAAATAGATTTTTCTTCTCTATCAGGTATATGTGAGAGTTCAGTTGGTAATTTTTATCCTAGTGGTGTGGATTTCATTCATTCTTCCATTCATTCATTCATTAAATTTTAATATAACAAAAATATAAAAAGATAAAATAAATAATACCACACAGAAGTTAGACAAGGCGAATAAACATAAGGGATAAAACCTACAGAAGGTAGAAGAATGAGGAACCCATTTGTTCACACACTAAACTCCTAAGTATTTCAAAAGAAGACTTGTTCTTAGAATTTAAATATCCTTTAAATATCCTTAAGTGGGGATGAAAATAATACCATGTTTATGTGTAATAAATATTTATCATCAAAATAAATAATAAATTTATTCAATCTGAAAGAAAAAACAAAGATCAATGTAAACAGAATACTCTTCTAATTCATTTTTAATAAATGGCAAGATAAAATTAATCACCATATAATAAAAAATAAGAAAATATAAAATAAGAAAAATATTTAAAATTTATACAAGCTAATTTTTAAAGATCAAAGACATTTGTTCAAATTTTGCAGAAATCTTATGGAGTAATTGTAAGTATTTTAATAAGAGCTAAGAATAATTGTATTTGAAATTATGAGTGATTTTATTGGTGTTGAATAATGTGTTTTGGATATGCAGGAGGTTGTCCATATCTTAGGATCTGCTGTCAAAAGCTGTAGGAGTGAAATGAAATATACCATTAAATATCCTTCCAAATTACAAAAATATTAATGGAGTTGTAAACATTTTAATTACTATGGAATTCACATGGAGAATGACCTGAAGTGTTTACATACGCCATTAATTAGCTTACTTCCTTTGAAGACAAAGAAAAATAAGAGTGTTCTCCACAATGCAAATAATTCAGAACCTCTACTCAAAAGTCCATTTCTTGGTTAATAGTACAGAAAATATATCCTTATTTAGACCCATATTCAGCAATTTTGCTGAATTATTTCTTGTGACATTTTGTTGTGGCTTGTATATTTTTTTCATTCTGAGATTCCTGTCAATGATCATTTTCATTTTTGCATTGTCAAGAGAGAGCCACTGGGTGAGACCAAGATAAATGATTACCTTGGTGATGATTCCTGACACAAAGCAGAGGAATTACCTAAAACATTATGATAATCTGGGGTGTATCTGATTTGCTTTTATACACTGATTGTTTTCTTCTGATGCATGATACAATAGATGACAGAACAGCATTTCAACGACTAAAGACTGAGCACACCACTGAGCAGTGAGGGGGACATTATAAGGTGAGTCCCACACATTCTCCTTTTCCTTCTGCCTTATAACAAATATAAGATAAATTTATATTTGTTATAAATAACTAGATTATTATGTCACATTTGATTAGACAACAGAAATGTCAATTATGCATACCTTATAATGTTCTTACAGTGGACTATTATACAAAAATGCATATGAATATTAATAATCTAGACTACCTAGGAACTAAACAATACACTGTCAATTAATTTTATGTATTTATTATTAATTAATTCATTTATTACATTGCTGGGGATTGAACCAACAGCCTCTCATATATATGCTAGTCCTACCATAAATTTCCCAGTTCTAGCTCTTTCTACAATGTTCTAAAATACAGCATGCAACATATGAGACATCATGATGAAAGTTTTGAGCAAAATTCACTTTATTTACTTTTTTAAAAATTAACGTTTTTATTTTACATACTCATATTTCACTGCTATACATCACCATATAATTTTAATATTTATTTATTTATATTTAATTTTGAGTTTCAAGTGACCAAATATGGAACCTTGAGCATGCTAGTCCAGGTCTCTACTGAATGGACTATATCTCTAGTCTCTTTCTGTGCATATACTTTTTATTAATTATTTTATTTATTTACATTTCAAATGTTATCCCTCTTCCTGGTCTCCCCTTCACAAGCCCCCTCTTGCCATCTCCCTTCCCCTTCACCTCAAAGAGAGTTCTTACCCACCCACCCACCTACCCACCCACTCCAGCTCACCCCTCTAGCACCTCTCTTCCCTAGGGTGCTAATCCTCCACAGGACAAAGCACCTCTGCTCTCACTGATGCCAGATAAGGCAGTCTTCTGCTACTTATGTAGCAGGAGCCATGGGAAGATGGCACATAGGTTAAGAGCACTGGCTCCTTTTCCAGAGGACCTGTGTTCAATTCACAGCACCCACCCAGCAGCCTATGACTGTCTGTAACTCTAGTTTCAGGGTATCTGACACCCTCACACAGATGTACCAGTAAGGTAAACACCAATGCACATAAAATAAAAACACACACAAAAAACCAAACAAATAAACAAACAAGGAAATTCACTTTAGTTGGCTCTCTATCACCTCCAAGGATATTCTCTCTCTCTTTTTTTTAAATGATGTTTAATTTTACTAATGAATGTCTCCCTGCCCTTTCCCCTCAGACATCAAGGTTTGTATCCTGTTTGCAGGCCTGTCAGTACATAACGCTACCATCAACTTAGTTTAGTGTGCCTATCTGTATACTATACAGTGAAGCTGCTCCCAAGGCTCTGGCATCAGTTATCAGCAAGGTTCCCTTCTTACCACGCTCCCAGGAGAGTCAGAGAGCAATGTGTCTGTGTCTTGATTTGGTGTCTAGACTGAAGACCGTGGTATCAGGAGGAACACGGAACCGAAAAAGCAACAGATTTTCTGGATAAAAAGATGTCTTTTACTCAAAGTACCTTTAAAATGCAAACAAATTAGTCAGAAGGTAGCCACCTTAGGAGAAACTGCCAATTGTTACCTTTTAGAACAATAAAAGAAATCTTGAAAACCAAACATGATAAAAGTTCCTCTCATTCTCTTACATCACACTCACACCCAGACCCCTTCTCATTCCCAGGCTGCATTTGTCTTTCTTCTGTTCCTCATCTCTTTTATGATTTCTTCATTTATTTTTTCTATTTTATTTTTTTGTTTATCTACATTTTATTTATTTTATATATTGGCATGTATGTATTACAAGCTAGGATCCACATTTGAAAGAGAATATAATTTGTTGGTTTGTCTTTCTGGGATTAGATCACTCTGCTCAATACAATACTTTCATGATAACCTCTAGATCTGGCAACTCTCTTTCTTTTTCTTTTTTTATTTCTTGTATATTTTCTTTATTTACATTTCAAATGTTATCCCCTTTCCAGGTCTCCCCTCCAGAGACCTGCATAATTGTCCTTATCTTTACAGATGAATAAAATCCCTTTGTGCATGTGTACTCCGTTCTCCCCACCATCATACACTGATGTAGGGTGAGTGTATTTCCTGGCTATTGTAAGCAGCTATATCAGTGTTCAAGTGTTTACTGTAAAACTTTAAAATGTATTGAACTAAACTAAAAATTTTATGTACAAGGATAAGTTCTCCCTTTAAAGGGGAAGAAAGTGCCAGAAATTATAAATATCTGGTAATATTATGATTCATGATTCTTATTTATTTTTTTT